>PNEQ01034247.1:59622-114208 GCA_003012365.1 Medauroidea extradentata
CCCCTTTAATAGCACCATTTTGCACTTTGAAATCCAAATTTCCCCCCCCCCCCAGGGAGGCCCATCGGAACCCCGGCATTATTGGGGGGATCGGTCTTATATCATAACATACCCAGGTTTCCCAACACACCGTTCAAAACACAGCTACAGTCCTGTCTAAAAACAACCCCCCACCCCCTTTTTTTCCCACCAAACTAAAATTCTGAATGCGTCCCTGAGGTAAAGTGTTGCAACTTTAACATAGCTCAGAAGTGGATGACAATGCAACTTTCTAGTCTGTTTGTTTGCAATTTTGTCTCTCTGGTAGGCCTACATATTGTGCTTGTTTAAAATCGATTGCATAAATTCCCAAATTCCCAAGAACAAAATATAACAATAGTTATTTAAATTAAAAAGTTAAAATAAAACTTTTTTACATTGGGTTCACAATTATAAATTAATTTCTCACTTGAAAATACTTCAAATATTATAAGCGAAGTACCTGGTACGCATGCAGTATACATAGAGCAGTAAGAAATTTAGAGTGTAGCTGCAGTTGAGAAAACTGACAGAACAGTTCATTAGCAGTGCAATAAAATTGTTAGTGACTTAAGTGAACTAATAATGCATCAGTTATCTACTGCATGCAACCTTAGTTATTTGTTTTAAATCCTACAAGAATTGTCATACGGGAAACTATTTAATACGTAGTATATACATTTTTTTAAATTACAAATTTTCCTTTATAGTATCCTTCAGGCCGCGCTGGCGTAACCTAGAGGAAAATACAATTGCATTAAATGTGTTAAGCAACATAATTTTCAGATTAATTTCCATGTCTGCGTAAAAAATTTTATAAGAAACATGAAATCCAAAATGGGGAGTGTCGCGCGAAAGGTTAACGGATGTTAAAATTATTTTCAAATAAAAACACGAGTATTTTTGGTATTCGGTTACTATAGAGGCTTATCAATTACAAATTATAAAAATGACAATTTTCCATTTTTGTAGATTTTGTGGTTTGAAGCTCTTATTTCTCTAAAAACTGATTTAAATAATTTTACTCGAAAGTAAAACATACAACCGCATTGTGGTATATAAATAAACGTTCGCTAGTAAGATATATACTCAGGGAAAAAATCTCTTTGAATTTCGATGAGCAGTAAACATTTGATTGATTATTGAGTATTCCAGTCGTCCGCTCGACATCGTAGCTTTCCATACCTCTTAAGTCCCACAGGAAAAATAATTGTAGGAAAATTTTTCACGCAAATAGAAGCGATACTGTTATCGTTGAGTGTGGAAAGTTGAACCTTATCGCTTCACTGTTTCCGCGCATCAAACGCGGAAAATTACACTTGGTGCATAGCCCTCTTAATCAGTGACATGTTTTGGATTGTCATAAAAATTATTGACGTAGGCCTACTAGAAGCTAGTTGCTACTAGGCGGGGCCGTAAGGACGCAGTGTCGCCCGTATAAGCGGTCTTATCTGCACTGGAAGGGTGTTGCACTTGGGGCGCAGACCCTGGGAACCACGACCAGGCTGTGGCCCTGCTGTCAAGAGTACAAGATAAAACAAGAGCCCACCTGCCCCCCCCCCCTGCAGACTTCACTGCAGCACTCAAGCATCTTCCCACGGCCTACAGCACTCACACCTACACACCACTGCAGCAGTGTTGCCAAAATATATTATGTAAGTTCACAAAATGTGTGGTATTTCAAGTGGTTTCAGTACTTTTGTTTTGAGTGAAGTGTGGATTGATTAGTTATAAAAGAAAAGAAAAGTGCTTTCACAAATTAATTTTCCTAATTTAGGCGTGTTCTATATTGTGTCAGACCATTTATTAATTTCAGTCCAAGAAAATTCAAGTGCCATATATTCATAATTTTATATTTGTATGAAATCATGTTAGTTTTGTAGACGACAATTGTGAGTATAGTTTACTCTCACGAAACAATTTAAGCAGTCTTAGTTTTCTCATAATGGTGATCAAAGTAAATATTTGCATGTTGCACTGCCATGCAAATAGTAAAAACCACTTGACTTACTAAAACGAAATAATTCACAGTGGAATAACATGACATGGGCTACGTAACAAAGTATAAAAAAATTCCAGTTAAGTAATTATTGAATTTAAAAAATTTTCTGAACTTTTACCTTTTTAACTTTTGCGGTTTATTAAAAAATTCAAAATATTACGTGCGGGCTTCTAAATGCTTTGTTGCGTAGCTCATGGAATGTTAGTTAACAGTGAATGATTTCATCTAAGTAAGTCAATTGGTTTTTTACTATTTGCATGACAGCGTAACATGCAAATTTTGTCTTCGACGCACCGTTATGAGAAAACTATGCGAGCTAAGATTCTTTCGCAAGAGGAAACTGTACTCACAAGTACCGTCTATATAACTAACAATATTTTATAAAAATATAATATTATGATTTTAACGCACTTGAACACCCTTAAGAGGCCACCCTACCTACGTGCGCTCCAAATTCATTGCAGCGATTTACGACTATTCTTATTTTGACGAAACATCATATTTGTATATCTACGAAAATAACACGCACTTCACACTGTGTCACTAAAGTTTTAAAACTCGGCACATTGATTAGAAACATCATTTTTGGGCCCCTCAAAATGGCAAAACATGTCATTTTCAGACTTCCGTATCTGGAAAAATAACAAACGGTTTTCAAGAAACCAACTATAGAAACAACAAGCGTTAAGGTGAGGCGCCATTGGGACCGGATTGGACGTGACTGGACTGGACTGGAGTGGACATGACTTGACTGGACCTGAGCACTGTGAGTATGCGCAACAGCCAACAGAACAGAACAGACCGCAGTTGACCTCAGACAAGCGGTAGGAATGGCGCTTTCTAAGGTAGCGTTGCTTGATTTAAGTTCGGAATCTGATTCAGATGATGAGCAGTGGTTACAGTATGTGTTACTGCCAAAAAGGAAAAGAAAATGGCGAAGCCGGTATGTAACACAACGTGAAACCTTTGGGGAATATCATACACTATTGTGGGACTTGACAGAAGAGCAGTTTAAAAACTACTTTCGATTAAGCAAGTCCCAATTCGAGAAACTTCATGATTTAATTGCTGCAGACATCAGGAAGAAATCTACAAATTTGCGTAGACCAATTTGTACCAAAGAGAAGCGGGCAGTCTGCTTAAAGGTAAGTAATATTGTAGGAATAATTTGGGAAAGTGCTAGTTAGTTATATGTTATGTGGTAACAGAATGAGAAGCTTCATTAATTCAACCCCTTTCCTGACTACATATATTTTACACCTTTTACAATGAAAATGTTATGCTTTAAATTGCATTACAGCATGAATATTACAGCGATTTTTGACATAAATGAAAAATATTTTAAAGTGTTTTGAAAAAATAGGACAAAAGTTTCTAATTTTGTTAATTAGTTTTTCACATAATTGTAGCCCGAGATAGGCAGTTAAGAAGTAAAGAAGTTAATTGAACAAACTTGAGTGAAGCACTATTTACTAATGTTTGTAAGTTATTAAACAAATGATATGTTGCACCTTGAATGTTTCTCCTTAAGTTCGAATGCTCAAATATTACTGATAGTATATAGAGGAAAGAAAACAACTTACATATTTTATACGCACACAGGTTATACCTCACATTTATTTCACACACTGCCCATGTACTCTTTAAGGACACTCGCTAACTGTATGTTGTTAGTGGTGCTGGCAAACTGAGATGTTTGTTCCGTTATCTGTTCATACTCTTCAGAGGTGTTTGTGGATGTACATGAAGCTTGATGATTGAGTGCGGCGTATAGGGGCGAACGGTTCTCCATCGCGTCTTCGGCTTCAGATACTACAGAAAATAATTTGCGCTTCACCGCCTTCTGCATGTCCGGTGCTAGTTCCTTAGTTGCAGCATACATAGAATCAAAGAAAAGTTTTAACCCTTATAAAGGCTGGAGAATGTCACGGCGCAAAGCATCTCTTTCTTTATTACGTTCTTCCCTAGCTTTTGCCTGCCTTTCAAGAAAATTGAAGGTTGGATCACATGTTTTACGTTTTTGACTTACCGCAGGTGGTTCAAACATATATTCCGCACAAGTTTGCAACTCAGCTTTGTTGAGAACATCATTTGTTACATTTTCGCTGTTATCTGCAACGTCAGATCCCTTTGCTTCCCTACATTCGTTGGTGTGTCTGGGCCTATCATTCATGTACGGTTGAAGAAAATCCATCTGTTCAGCGTATTTCCATGGCTTGATTGTAACGGCTGGGTCTCCACTTCTGGTACTTGCCTTCAAGTGCTTCACACTACTCCTGTATGCATCTCGTAGCTTTATCCACATTGGTTTTGACTCATCACCTGTAACAAAATTATAAATACTTGTACACTACAGCAACAACCCTTCCTTCCAACACAAACCTCTAAACTTTATGGTTTCCAGTGTGTATACCGACGTTATACGTTTTTGTAATAGAATAAATGTAATTTATTATATTTATAAATTTGTTTCAGGTTCCTAGCTACTGGTAGCTCATTTAAATCACTGGAATATAGCTATCGGCTCGGACACCGGAGTGTCTCACGCATTGTTTCTGAGGTTTGCGAAGCTATATGGTCCCGACTGCAGCCAAGCGAGATGCCTGAGCCAGATGCGGAACAATTGAAAGTTGCAGCTGAAGATTTCAAGACAAGGTGGAATTATGATCACAGCTTCGGTGCTGTAGATGGTAAGCACATAGGAATTAAAGCACCTCCCAAAACAGGGTCAGCTTATTTTAACTACAAGAGAACATTTTCTATAGTGTTATTGGCATTAGTGGATGCAAAGTATAGATTTACCATGGTCGACATTGGTGCGAAAGGACGTTTCAGTGACGGTGGTGTATTTTCAAGCAAGTTTCATTGGAGAACGTTTACGAGAAGGGTGTAATTTACCTCCTGACGAAGTTTTATATGAAGGAGGCATACAAATGCCTTATGTTGCTGTTGCAGATGAGGCTTTTCCTCTGTTGAAACACGTTATGCGTCCATACCCAGGAAAAAACTTAAGCAGAGAACGATTAATTTATAATTACAGGCTTTCACGTGCACGGCGAGTGGTCGATAATGCATTCGGTATTTTGGCTGCTCGTTGGAGAGTGTTTTGGAAACCTTTGGAAGTTTCTGTACAATTGGCCGACAAAGTGGTGAAGGTTTGTTGTGTTCTCCACAACTTTCTCTTGAATGCAGATGACAATATAATCATGGGCAACAATGTACAAGAGGTTCAACACAGCATGATAAGACTACAAGTAGGCCTATTGCCCAGAAAAAGCAGCACAGAAGCTTTTCAAGCGCGTGATTCATTTATGTCGTATTTTAACTCTGAAAGTGGTCGAGTACCGTGGCAGTGGGATATAGTTTAACACTAGAACTTTCCACAGGTGATTTTACATAGACTCCAAGCTGCGGTCAATTCGACCGTTTGAAGATATATATATTTTTTTTTTCATCGATGTCAAGGGTAGACTAGTCAAAAATTATTTTAAAGGCTTCATTGTGTATTTATTATTTTCTCACTTAAGACGACAATTTTTTTTTATTCATAACCTTTTTTAAACCAGGAATTCAGGTCAATATGACCAAATTGGAAGTGTTAACACTATAGTGTCGACTTTATTTACCACATTAACGTAACACATTTTCCAAAAATTTCACGATTTTTACTTAAAATATTTATTTATTGATTTTTTTTATGGAAAGTGTAAAACCATACTTGATCCCTAGGTGAGACCATGGTATTGTTCCAAAACATGTAGCAGGTACGTTAGAATTGTCCGTATCTTTGTTTTTATTGTCTGCCATGCATGTTAAAAATATACATAGTAAACAAGTATGCACTTACCGGAATGTATTCCACATTTCTTCGCTATTTCTCCCCAAACTTTGACCTTCAGCCTGGAACGGCTGTATTTTGCATCATCAGTAGAGATGGTGAAATTTCGCGAATTCAATTAACTGCATGTTAGAATCAAATATCCTATTCCTACTCAAGGCCCGACTATTTGACCACTAGCTGCTACTCTGTGGAACAACAGACAATGAACGAATAGACAGGGCTGGAGTATGCATACGATATTTGATTCTAACATGCAGGTCACTGAATTCGCGAAATTTCACCGTCTCTAATCATCAGTATCGTACAGCACTTTGTATTCACGCACCAATTCAATAAGAAACTCTTCTGTACACATTTCTCCCTCAATTGTACATATAACACTGCAGCGTGGCTCGGAGATGGAACCTGAGTCAGGTCACTTTCCCGTCCGAGACCGGACACCACCGGAGTCAGGTCTGCAACTACAGTCAAGTACAGTCGTGTCACGTTGCAGTGGCGCCACTCACATAAGAATGTATTAGAATGGGATTTTACACAGGACTCAAGTCATATCCAGTCAAGTCCAGTCCGGTCCCAGTGGCGCCTCACCTTTAGACTTAAAACTATGCAGCCTACAAATAAAATAATGTGGTCACCACTTAAAGTATCATAGGAATAAGGATATAGTGAAGCACTGCACGCCAGCTGAGTGACTTGCGAGGAGATGCGATAGTTAGGGCCCGGTAGTTTTCGCGAAAAGATTTTTGCACCACTTTAAGTACCTTACGTGTACACCTGCACCTCTCAACTTCATAATTATTTGCAGAGTGTTTTTGTGCAGAGTCATTATTCATTTGACTGTGCCAATCAGTGACACATCACGTCTGTGATTTGTGGGTTTAACCTCCACACGCTGCAGGGGCGTCATTTAGGGAGGGCAAGGGGGGGGGGGATGCCCCCCTGGATTTAGAATTTATGGGGAAAAAATTAATTTGTGGTATTTTGTTATTTAAATAATGCTGACTGAAGCACAAAAAACTGAAGCTTTATTATTAAAGTTTCAAATTTATACCTGACTAATTAATAAAAAAGATGAACAAGGTCACTGTCGCCGAAAAAAAAATCTTGCCACTCACTAGAAAAACCTAAAATGACGCCCCTACACGCTGGGTGTTAAGGCATCCAATCACTGACCACAAAGTAGAGATGCAGGTGCGCACGTAAGGCACTGAAACAAAGTGCTGCAAAAATATTTTCGCGAAAACTGCCGGGTCCTAGCGATAATGCATTACATAGGTCGGCCAACGGCAACGTTACCTCTCTTGCCTCACACACACAAACAACATGTTCGGAGCTACGTATTTTTCTCAGAGACCAGTAAAAATACGTCCACACTGCTTATTTACGAAAAGGAAACACACTACTTGTGAATATGATTTTTAAGACACCACACACATTGTAAGTATTATTATAAAGATGGCTAAACTTGGCTACTTCAAGCGTTTGTTTCTCAAGGTATATGCACCGGATTCGTTCGAAATTGAGACACGTTCAAGAAAATGGCACTGCTGAGAGTTAGTGGGCCTTAAGAGTGCGTGGTAGATAAATAAACGCTGAAAACGTCAATTGATTTTTACGCTTTTTTTCGAATACAATATGGATAAAATATTCAATGCCAATCCTAGATAATATTATTTAACAACTTTATGAGTAAATATTTATCCAGAATTGCTCATTCGTTACGTGTGATCTCTTGCGCAGCAGTTAAATGCACGAGGTTCCGGCGTCAGAGATTGTACCTCAGAAGTTCGTAACACTGGAAACAATTTTGTTTAAAACGTTGGCTAAAACTCTCGGATTGCTATTATTTAATTTTCGCAAATTGGCTACAAGAAACGTGAAGTTATAGATCAATGCTTTTAGCGTTGAATTATGTACCACGCCCTCTTAAGTGTTTTTTTTTTGTACGGAAACGGGGAAGGCGATAAGTAGAATATAACACGTCAATCAAGTACCTCAACGCTTCTAGGTACGAAAAGCGTGCATTTTTTTTACATAGAAAACGTTTTTCAGAAGGACTTCAAGAGATGCCCCTGCAATTTTAGTTGTGGAAAGTTTGTGGTAAAGTCAAATGCAGGTTTCTATGATTTTGTTTTATGATTACGATCGATATTTTCTCAGCAGTGAAAAAAGCCATTTTTAGTACTTTTGAGGAGCTTGGTAATCATGTATTTAATAAGCTAACGGCATTTTTTAAATCATAGGGACACCGTTTGAAGTATGTATACTTTTCGTATGTAAACACATTGGAAACATGTTTAATAGTTACACAAGAAAAAATTATTTTCGTACCACGCTACAGAACGACTCACGCGCTGGGTCCACTGACTCTTAAGGACGTTGGACCCGTAAAAATTCAAAATTTTATGTTTGTGCCAAACACTGTTAAATTTTTACACATCAGATAACATGTAATTTCCCGGAATAAAAAAAATTAGGGCCCATAGTTTTAGCATAATCACCTATCAAAGTCACAAAATGGCAGTCGCGGTGTAGCCAAAATAATAAAAAGTAATTAACTTGCAGAAACAAGATAATTCATATCGATACTTAATGATGTGAACTACTTCAAGACACTTTTGTAGACACAAAGCGATATATTTTTGTATTTTTTAAAAATTAATGAAAATGAGTAAATTTTTGCATAACTTTGACTTTCGGCTACTACTGAACTATTCAAAACTAACTTTTGTCAATCATGTCATGATATGCATTGATACACTGACTTTCAGTCCCCGTAATTTTGAATTTATTAGTTAATTACTTTTTTTGATTTTGGCTGCACCGTAATGGCCAATTCGTGACTTTGATGAGTGATTTTGCAAAAACTATGGGGCCTAATTTTTTTTTATTTGGGGAAATGACGTGTTATCTGATGTGCAAAAGTTGAAAGGTGTTTGGCACAAATATAAAAAAATGAAATTTTACGGGTCCAACGCCCTTAAGGATATAAAACCACAAATGTGAGACGGGATGATAAGCAATGTAAGGTTTAGAGGCGAATGTTTGTTGTGACTAATTGTGAGGAACACGAGAGCTGGTGTCGCTGAGGAAGAATTGTTGTGTTTACAGTGGCGTCCTCATGTTTACCAGTTAGAGGAGGGGTTGGCATGTGAGCCATGCACCCCAGCAGTGGGGAACGCCTTGTGGAGAAGGGGGAGCAGGGGCTCCTTTGTCGGGGTTGCATGCACCGCCAGATGTCCCCGACCTTATATAGGGGGTCTGTGGGAACCCACAGGGAGTGGGATGGGGGGGGGGGGACCTCGCAGTCTTCCTGCCTGTTCTCAAGACGCAGCAGCAGGCCTGTCAATCTGTGTACCCCTCCCTCTTCTTTACGTAACGACCTCCTGGCTTGCACCTGGGGCTCGAACTGGTGTCCCCCTGCTCGACGTGGCAGCTGTCCTGGGGTTCCGCCCCGTGGGAAAACTCCCGCCACAGACGGTTATACGGTATACCAAGAGACCGGGAGAAATTCGCGGGCTTGCCTGCAAAGGCGCTTATGAAAACTACATCGGATATACTCGATAGCGGAGATATTAATCTATAATCGGTCAAGAACACCATGAGATAAAAATCTACCGGCTCTCAAGAACTCTTAATATTGAACTTCGAGAGAATGGTAGATAGCAGCCAGCTGACGATAGGAAAAAGTTACGGAATACAGACTCCCGCACGTGTATTTTAAGTAAAAGGAAAACATGTTGTAAGGCGGTCTGAGTGCATTTTCACGGAAAATACGATGTTGAATCGTAGTATTAGTATTTTAGTTGAACGAGAAGTCTGGAGTAGTTTATCAAGTACAAATATCCCCAGGGAACATTGTACCAATAGAAAAGGATACTCTGTACTGTTCTATATAGACTGTTCACGATAAAGTGAACTCTGCGTAAATTTTTCTTTCCGATATTTTACATTCATCATCACTGTTTTCAATATAACAACTGTCATGAAACAAAAAAAAAAAAAAAAAAAAAACCTGTGTGAACGTTTCATTGCTCTGAACACTAATCACCTTTGACCCCAGTGAAATACAGTTTTTTGTTATTATAAATGTTGAGTAGTGCTTAGTTTGAACCCTGTACAGCTGCCACACGAGCATTGGTGCAGCGTGTTAGGAGAAAGTCGCTCTACGAGATACGGCTAAACATACGTTTTATATATTTATCTACGAAAAGAAAACACGTTTTAAACTATGTTTTCCTATATTTGTTTTTCAGGTAGCTTCCTTCGATACATTGTTTCGGGGCACTTCAAATTACCGAAAAAAAAAAAAAGTGTTTTTTTTTAGACTGCTTTCACGTAAAAAATACAAACCGGAATCGTAAAACGAAAATAGAGAAGGATGCGCTGGCCTTTACTTTCCACTTTCCATAAATAAAATAACAGGATCACAGCTTAAAAGTCCCGTATGCAGGGTCATGATTTTGTCGCGAAAATATTTTTGTCCCACTTAGTTTCAGTGTCTCTTGTGCACATCCGCAGCTTTGCCTCAAGGTTATTGGCAGCGTGTCTTTGTTCAGGCATGTTTCTCGTTTGACGGCACCAATCAGAGTAAGAGCATTGTGACTCCGTACGTCTGTAATCCGCCAAGACAATTGAGAGTAAAATTATCCAATCACAGACGATGTAGCAGAGCTGTAGATGTGCACATGACGCATCGAAACAAAATGTTGCAAAAATCTTTTCGACATAAAATCGTGGCTCTTCCCATAGTAAAAAGCCAATGACGTAAACATTGCACGGCGTTTTAGCGCCTCGCGCATAGAGGCGACACGGTTATTGAAGCACGAGCCAGTCTTAGACCTTACTGCTCCCTGGCTTCAGCACCTCAGACGCGGCATCCAACGCTCTTAACGTGAACAGCCTATAAACTGGTCTAATAACACAGGTCTGCCAGATCGGCGACTGAAACTACCACTTCTGCAAATTTTGCCATATTTTTTTGTAGGCCACCAAGATACTATAGTCTGTCTCACGAAAGAATTCCATTTTTTGACAGTTATGTTGGTATTTATTTTAAAAGCAGTTTTCATGCAAAAAACAGTTTTTGCATCTGCTTCATTTGATTTCTGCAAAAGCACAGTCTGCTTGTGCAATATGTAAATATATAATGGGTATTATTTATTAGTTTTTGACAGTTCTGAAGATTATCACATGTATACAGAGCTACAGAAAAAATAATTCCCATTTTTTTTACTGCACAGTTTGGCAGTCAGATTAGGCTAGTTTGTTTAAATCACCTCTTATAGAGGAACAAATTGGTTTTTTCATTGAAACAGCTGTAAAAAGAATGCCAACAACTGTCAAAAAATGGAATTCTTTCATGAGACAGACTATACTGTTCGGATTTATACCCGTACGGTAAGCATCCAACGACCGAGTAGATTCAATAAGTGACCAATACTACCGAGTAGGATTATACCTACTACGTTTTCATAAGCGCCTCAAGAATACCTGTGTACTCAGCAGACAACACTTCGCCACAGACTAAATAGTAATACAGACGTGAAATGACGTGGCGGCTCGTTTGATATAGGCGAACTTGGCCGCTTATTGGCTGCCCGAGGCTGTAGACTCCAGCCCCGTGTCTGTTTGGCTCCTGCATGTTACTACAGGTTTCCTATTGGCCTGGCTGCCAACTAGCAGAGCAGCTGCCTCACACTGATTGGCAGTAGGTGTTTCCGCCATGTTGCTGGCCAGGGAAGCCATTTTGCTGGCGTGTGTGACAGAGTTCGCCTTCCTGCCGACTATTTCACTTCTGTATTCCTAAATATTCTGTGACTTCGCTGACATAGTGATATAACAAGATCTAGCGCCCGCCTATTGGCCGTGTGTTCGTTGCACCAAGAGCGATGTTGACCGGTTAATCTGGTGCGCGGTGTCGCCTCTACTGCAAGACATTGAAACGGCGTGCAGTGGTATCGTGGATCAATCGCCACTGACACTTTCAGTGGCAACCCCGTCTTTATATTTGTGCATCGTTTTAAGTAAAGTCCACTGCATGTTTCTAGAGTAGTTTCACACGAATCCTATGAGAAGTTTTTAAGGTACGACAGGTTGAATAAGCGGTTTTTTTTTTTAGCGATTTTGAGGGTCTCCGAAATTATTTTTCTAGTCGACGCGATGCTTTGAAACTACCTTTCCGTCATCGTTTGAAGTATATTTTTCTTTCGTACGTTGACACAATAATCACATGTGGAATACTTTCGTAAAAATTAATTTACGAACACGCTACAACGCATTTTAAGTGTGTGGTAGGCAGCGAAATTAAGTTGTTTCTGTATCATTGGCTCATCGCCCTCCAAAATGTGTCAAATACGTAGACCCCTGATTTTTTATGAAAAATCTCCACTAAATAGTTTCAGTAACTTACGTACATACCTGTAACTGTACTTCGTGGTCAAGGATAGGATGTTTTTAACTTATAGCTAGAGATGTTGGTCAGAGATGGTGACTTATCGCGGGAAAAGTTGACAGTTTACTAGGCTGCAACGTAGTGTATTCGTTGCCGATACTTTTCTCTAGATACCGGCGAGTCCCTATTTGACTGTGCCAATGCTAATTGTGGTGTGCTGCTACTGAACGACTGTTATTCTTCTATAAACAACTGCACCGAGGAACATAACTATCATCTAATCGTACAAGACGCAGGATGCTATAGTGGTTTGGAGAATATACTGACAGAAAATATTCTCGCGATTTTCCATCATCTCAAATTATAGAATACCGCTAGAAATGATGGTTTATCGCGGGAAAATTTGACTGTTTGCTTGGTTCAGCTTACCAGAATATTACTGGCTTTCACTTGTACGTGGAACTGTAGCCTATTTGACTGAGCCAACAAATATACCTGATTTTGTAGTATTTGATGCCTGTTATTGGTCGGCAAATTGGTCGGCAAACAGCTACGTTGGGGTAGACACTACATGACCCAATCATATATGTCACAAGAAACATATTTTTCTAAGGGTATGTTGACAAAAAGCATTTTCGCGATGTAATGATGGTGTATCGAGAAAATTTGTTTGTCAACATACCCTTGAAAACACGGTAGTTTCTTGTGACATGTATGATTTGGTAATATACGTCTGATACAACGTAGCTGTCTGCGTAACAATAACAGGCATCACATATTTAAATTGCGGGATTCTAATTGGCTCAGTCAAATAGGACAACAGCTACACGGACAAGCGATATCCAGTATTCTTCTGTAAGCTGAACGTGTGTTGAAATCCAGCAAATGTTCAAGTTTTCCCGCGATAAACCATCATCTTTAAGTATTACAATAGCGGGATTCTTATTGGATTAATCAAGTAGGGCAACAGCTCTACGCGCAAGCTAAAGCCAGTTGAAACTCAGCAAATAGTCAAGTTTTCCCATAATATCTAAGAATCAGTCATAGTTGTTACAAATTCTCGGTAGTCACAATTCAATCAGTGATTTGAGAAATAACATTAAGTCAATTTTCTACCTAAATGAGTTGTGGGTGTCTTAATTTTGTACAGAGATAGGCAATGAAATATTGTTGTTGTTTTTTTTTTTTCAGATGAACTCATAGCTCAGTGCCTTGCAAATGACGCTATCCGGAACATCCTGAATTTGGCACCCGGTTCTGTACTTAGTTTTTTTTTTTTGGTAAGTTCATGGTTTCCCGATATCACTACGGGAAAAACGTTGAAATTTGAAATTATAATATAAAAATCTCAAGAATTTTTTAAAAATAAAAAAAAGTTTTTATATAAGAAGTCTTGAAGCTTTAGTCTCTGTGAATTTTTTTTTTTTTTTTTTTCGGTTTGTTATGTCAGTCGGTTTCAGTGGCGTACGTAAAATCGTAAATTAAAAATTTTGACGTATACAAGTCATTACGCAAAGCTATGACAGATAAAAAAATTCCGAAAGAGCAAAATTTGATCACAATTTTTTTCTAAAATAGGAAAAATATCTAGTACAAATATATATAAGACAAAGATGGAGAAAAATCGCGAAAATATTAAGTGTTAAAATAGCCTTCAAACGCCTTACATGATTGGACGATGATAATTTGAAACGGTCCAAATGACTATAGGCGAATAACGAACGTTCATTATTGGCGTACGAGAATTCTCATTCGTCCGAGTAAAAGAGAAAACAAGAATATCGGAACTAAGAACATGAGAACCTAGCAAGCAGTAAACTTTTCAGGCGATAAATCTCTCTATATCTCTGTCTCTCTCACGTCATAGTGACAACTCATACCAGTTTCTGTCTTTGAGGAAAGTAGGATGTGTCTGTGATGACCTCGCTGTCGATGAGGAGTAAAGGCCACTTACAGGGTCGTAGCCAGGATTTGTGTTGGGGAAGGGGGTGGCCCCGAACCTTGGAATGTCATAAAGTAACACCGACTCCTCAATAAAGCGGAGGGGGGGGGGGTTGTCCTCCTCCGGGAGAAATAGGATGTAAAAGGTGCAAAATAGTGCTATTTAACGGAGAGTGTTAGACAATTTTATTGTTTTTTCAGTTTTTGAGCTACACCGTTTATTCAAATTGTATTATCGAAATTTTCTCTTCGACAAATCATAGGCTATATTCTTGGTAAACTGCTTGACATAATAATAATAATAGAATATTTCATTGATCAGTTATTATGCAGAATCACTGCAAGAGAATTCTTGAAAGCTAACCTATAATTTTCTTGCAATAATTCTGAATGACAAATCAATTAAACATTCCATTTTAATTTTGTCAAGCAGTTTAAAAAAAATATGTTGTATGAATTGTCGAAGAGAAAATTTTGATAATACAATTTGAATAAATGCTATGGCTAAAAAACCGAAAATACAGTAAAATTGTCTACCACGACCCCTTAAGCAGTTTTCCATTGAACCCCTCTCCCTTCCAGCTACGTTCATGTCACTTACTTCACAATTATCGTTACACGAAACAAATATTAAACTCAAATATGATAACGATTTACATGAAAAGTTAGCACAATTTGGTATCAACGCCTTATGTGCACATCTGCAGCTGAGCTTCGCGGTCAGTAACTGGGTGTATGTTACTTGGTACAACCCCGTCACGTACCACGAAGCAGAACTGCAGGTGTGTACATAAGTAGACCCATGAACTTTTCGCGGAAAGAATTTTACCCCAGTTCGTTTCCGGTATCTTACGTGCACATCTGCAGCTCTGCTTCATTATTATTGGCAGCGTGTCTGTGTGAAGTGACGTTGACTGCGCCAATCACAGTAGAGTTACTGCAACACTACTCGTCTGTGATACGCGGGTTGAACCCCACGACACGTAGGAGCTAAAACGTCCAATCACTGACTATGAAGCACAACTGCAGATGTGCACATAAGGCAGTGAAACAAACTAGGGGAAAATTCATTTCGCGGAAAGTTAATGACTCTACGCATAAAACATGGAACAAAATCTTTTCGCGAAAATTTGTTGTTCCTAATTGTTGGGTACCGGAAATACCCACCCTTTTTTTCCTTTGGTTTTTTTTTGGGACACGCTAGATTTCAGACAACTGTAATTTCGTGTCGCTTTCACAATTGGTC
Source organism: Medauroidea extradentata (assembly GCA_003012365.1). Lineage (NCBI taxonomy): Eukaryota > Metazoa > Arthropoda > Insecta > Phasmatodea > Phasmatidae > Medauroidea > Medauroidea extradentata. The sequence goes on from PNEQ01034247.1 coordinate 75,065, forward strand.
TTTGTCTTATTTGAACACCTACTGGAGGTTGTCGAACCAATAATAAAGAAGTAAATAAGCGCTGGTCCAATAACGTGGTACCACTCTGTCAGAAAACAACCAACAATCAGCTGCTGCCTTCCTGAGTACATATATATTCTTGGAGACTAGCCTACATGTCACTGAACCCGAGAATTTTTCAGGTCTATACTAATTGTGGATTAGCCGGGGCTTGAGTACGCACTGGACAGCTGATTCTACGATGGATGTTCCGAAAGTAAGTTTCGTATTTTTTTTACACGGAAAAAATTATCGGCGAACGAGCTATACTATGGTATCATTAGAGATGATGGTATATCGCGAAAATGTTTTGTGTCAACATAGCCTTGAAAACACTGACACAACGTAGCTGTCTATAGACCAATAACGTGCATCAAATATTAAAATAGCGGTATTCTTGTTGGCTTAGTCAAATAGGGCAGTAGCTTCGCGTACAAGGAAAAGCCAGTAATCTTTTGATAAGCTGAACGTACGTTGAAGCCTAGCAAATAGTCAAGTTTTCCCGCGATAAACCATCATCTCTAGGTATCATTAACTATACACCTTACACTATTTTTCGACATAGTTGCCACTGATCTTGAAACCTCTGTCTTAGCGTGCAATCACTTTGAAGAAACCACTCTGGTATAAGCGGTTCGGGATAAAGTGAGCACTAAAAAAATTCTGTTAAAATTCTATTCCAGCCAATTCGTATCATTCCGAGCGTAACGGCAAACGACAGGAAATGCCTTTCCTCTCTGTACACGGCTCCTGATGCTTGCACGTGCAAGATAAATTGTGCATACTGTAGGAATCTATAAAGTCTGATAAAATAAAAGGTTTATAAATTATAAAAAATACATTTATGTCGATTACGGTTGATTTTGTTTCAGTATTGACATGTTTAAACAGAAAAATACACGGAATTAGATATGCGTAATTTCGCTGCCAACCGTTCAAGCAGTAGGCTAAGGCAACTTTAGTAAATGTTGAAATATTAAATTTTTAGTGCTCACTTTATCCCGGACGACCGATATAACTCGGCGCCCTGCGATGCAAGGAATTGTCGGACAGCCTGCTCCACCTCAGTATTGTTGCGGAAGTGACGTCTCGAGTGTGTGACGTTCAATGCAGGGAACATATGACAGTCTAATGGGGCAATATTGGTGCTGTAGGCTGGATGATCCAATCCCTACCACCGTTATGACAAATGTCTCAATATCGGTGGCGACTATGTCGAAAAAGTATTGCAAGGTCTATAGTTAGGGGCCAGTAGTTTTCGCGAAAATATTTTTGCCCCACTTTGTTTCAGTGTCTTAAGTGCACACCTGCAGCTCAACTTCAAGGTTATTGATAGAGTGTTTCTGTGCAGAGTCGTTATTCATTTGACTGTGCCAATCAGTGCACGGATAACTGCCACACATCCCGTCTGTGATTTGCCGGTTTAACCTCCACACGCTGGGTGTTACGCCATCCAATCACTGACCACAAAGCAGAGATGCAGGTGCGCACGTAAGGCACTGAAACAAAGTGCTGTAAAAATATTTTCGCGAAAACTACCAGTTCATGGTACCATAGTTAGAGATTAAATTTTATCGCTTGAAAATTTGACGGTTTGCTGGATTTCAACGCACCTTCAGCTTATAAAAATATTACTGGCTGACACTTGAACGTGGAGCTGTTGCTCTATTTGACTGAGCCAATAAGAATCCCGCTGTTGTGATATTTTATATCTAGAGACAGGAAAATTTCGCGAATTCTGTGACCTAAATGTTATAATCAACAGTCCTATGCATACTCAAGCCCCGACCATTTGTAAACTAGCTGCTACTCAGTGGAACAGTCGACAATGAACGAATAGACAGGGCTTGCGTTTGCGTAGTAGCTACAATGGATTGTAGCCATCAAGGTAATTGAATTCGCGAAATTTTCCTGTCCCTATTGATGTCTGCTATTGGCCTGCAGACAGCTATGTTGGGTCAGACTTATGTCACCCAGTCATACATGTCGCAACGAACTACAGCGTTTTCAAAGGTATGTTCACGGTATAACCATAATTTCTAACCATGGTTAGAGCCCACGATTTTTGGTGAAAAGAATTCTGCAACCGTTTGTTTCAATGCCTTACGTGCACATCTGCAGGTCTGCGTCTTGATTATTGGCAGAATGTATAATTGCACAGGCGTGGCCCATTTGACTGTGCCAACAGGAGCAAGGTTACTTCGACACCACACGTCTGTAATTTGCGGGTAAAACCTCGAGACGCTGAGAATTTGAAACAGCCAATCACTGACCACGAATTAGACCTGCAGATGTGCACTTAAGGCATTGAAACATTGTTGCAGAATTCTTTTCACCAAAAATCGTGGGCTCTAACCATGGTGTATTTTTTTTTTTTTTTGGAAATAAAGCTTCCGTGTAAAGGAGGAAAAATATGAAACTTACTTTCGTAATATCCGAAGTTCTTTCCTTGATGTTCGGTGGGCGCAGGTTCGCTTTGCGGCGGACGTGACGTCACACGCGGCCGACTGTCTTGGGCCGCGACTGGGGCGAGGTGCTGCCCCGTGTGTGTGTCGCGTCCTAGATGACAGCTGCAGCTAGCTACTAGATGACAGCTGCAGCTCAACATCTGCCAGCATGTGCACTTGCCAGATCTGCATCTGCCCCATCTGCTGTCTTACTTCCGAGTTCCTGGCCGCCTGCGAGGAAGTGTGGCGCGGTTTTTTTCGAACGCTCTTCTCGAAGGCTGTTTCCTCGTATAAACTGACACCAACAGGTGCTCGCCCTGGCGTGAGTTTTCCTTGTGCGTCGTTTACCTTGTTCGTCGTCAGACGTACTGTTTTAGACCAGAAGAAGGTATTATTACTGAATTACAATACATTTACTTGTATAACTTTACATGGGCGTCACCAGAATTTTGTCCAAGGGACAGGGGGCACAGGAATGAGTAAAAAAAAATCTATATTTTTTTTAAAGACCTATAATAATTCCCTTCTTTACACTCAAATAAATGTGATGAGATAAGGTTATTTGAGATTATTAGGCAGCTATAAAACTACAGAAAACACGCGTTTAATAAACACACCTTGCGAATCTTGGGCTAAATTGAAGGCGAAAATGTTAGTGACAAAATGTTGTACGATTACATTTTACTATCACAATGTGGCAACATAGCACTGTAGTTAGTCCCCTCTTGCGCTCCACAGATATCTTACTACTATTGTTCTGACCTGTATATAATGGGTCCAGGTTAAAATTCAGAGCAGACCAAACGAGATTCAATGTTCACTTGACATAACATACATTAAATAATTAGGGCCCGGTAGTTTTCGCGAAAAGATTTTTGCGCCACTTTGTTTCAGTGCCTTACGTGCACACCTGCATCTCTGCTATGTGGTCAGTGATTGGATGACGTAACACCCAGCGTGTGGAGGTTAAACCCGCAAATCACAGACGTGATGTGTGGCAGGTATCCGTGTACTGATTGGCACAGTCAAATGAATAACGACTCTGCACAAAAACACTCTGTCAATAGCCATGAAGTTAAGCTGCAGGTGTGCACGTAAGACACTGAAACAAAGTGGGGCAAAAATATTTTCGCGAAAACTACCGGGCCCTATAAATAATACCTTATCGTGGAGCGGAAGAGGGGACTATCTCTGTGCTGTGTTGCCACATTGCTCATGGAAATGTCGTCGTACAACATTTTGCCACTAACATTTTCGTCTCCAATTTAGCCCCGAGATTCTTGTGGTGTGCTCATTGTGTGATTGTTTCTGGACGCATTACACGTTAAAAGTTCAAATGTAACGTTTGTACAGTAACACAAGATAGATATGATTCACGCTATAATCGCAAATTTCACACTTTTCTATACAAAATTAAAAAAAAAACGAAAAATAAAATAAACTAATTTGGCGACTAACATCCCACATTACGGACGTTGGACCTGTAAAAATCCATCACTTTATATTTGTGTCAATCACAGTTCATATTTTACACATAAGATAAAATGTAATTTCCCCGAGCAAAAAAATTCAAGTCCCATATTTTTAGCATAATCACCTATCAAATTTCACAAAATGGTAGTTGCGGGGTAGCCAAAATAAAAAATATATATATTTATCTTGCGGAAACAAGATAATTCGTATTGATACCAGACTATATGAGCTACTCCAAGACACTTTTGTAAACACAACGGGATACATTTTTGTATTTTTTTTCATTGATGAAAATGAGTACATATTTGCATAACTTTGACTTTTGGCTGCTACTGAAATTTTCAAAACTAACTTTTATCAAACATGTAATAAAATGCATCGATATACTGACTTTCGGTTCCTGTAATTTAGAATTCATTAGTTAATTACTTTTGGATTTTGACTACACCGCAATGGACATTTTGTGACTTTGATGAGTTATTATGCAAAAACTATTGGGCCTAATTTTTTTATTTGGGAAAATGACATGTTATCTTAGCTATGTGTAAAAGTTGCACAGTGGCACAAATATAAAAATATGAAATTTTACGGGTCCAACGCCTTTAAATGAGGTTGTAATGACGCAGCACTGGAATGAAAGGCAAACGGTAGATGGATAACATCCGCCGAACAGCTAAGAACTGGTAGTAGTCGCACCAGGTATCGAACCCGGTGCGCCGTAGAGTGGGAAGCGAGCGCCCAACTTCTCTACCCACCACGGCTTTTGGAGGGCGCGGTCGGCGCAGTAGACAAGAGTCCTCACCTCCCAGCAAAGCGATCCCGGTTCGATTCCCGGCTGGGCCTGTCCCCGGATTTTCGCATATGGGAATCGGGCCGGACGATGCCCCTTGTCAGCGGGTATCTTCGTGGATCTCCCGTTTCCCCCACTCTTTCATTCCGACGCTGCTCCGTACTCACCAGCGCTGAAGATATAGATGCTAAGTGCTGACCAAAATATCTTCTCCACTGCTTTTACGGTTAATTTGAGATATGACAAGTGTACAGAACAACGGATGGGGTGCACATTTGAGCAGTGCATGACACAGTTACGTTTACATTAAGAAAGGTGCGTTAGATGCTCAGAAATGAAGGAGCTGTAAGGGCGATCGGGAAACGTGCATAAAATGTCGCATCGCCTCAACGAGCAAAGCGCTGAACTAGCGTGCAATATTCCCGCTGATCCATTTTTATTATAGGACACTAAGCCGTTACGATATATATAATTATTCGCGGAAAGTCTGTAGCAAAGTTCAGTGCACGTTTCTGAGTTTCACATATATCCGGTTAGTACATTTTGAAATACGGCAGTCTGAAAAGGCAATTTTTAGCCGTGTTGGATGGCTTAGAAACAGTGTTTTCAAAGACATCGGTGTCTAACGGGGAAGAGATAGTCGACATCTTGAATTTTTTTAATTTCATGTCGTAACATTCCTTTTGGGAAAATTTATGGAACTTTAACGTAACTGGCGAATTAAGTAGGGTCTACACATTAATAGAATATCAGACTTCATACATATTTGTTTACCGTTAGTGTTCTTACAGATCTAATTTCAGTTAGAAAATTCTTGTTACTTTCTTAAATGCAGTTAGATACATAAAAACAGTAACGGCAAACAAAGAGATACAGGATGTTTAAAATTCTATCAACATGTATTTTATTCGGCAGCTAGGTTAGCGTTCCATAAATTTACCTGCGAAAGAAATTTTAAGTTACCAAGCACAAAAATTCAAGATTGGGACGAACTCTCCCTCTTGACGACAAGATTCCAACCTTGTCTGAAGTGTGTTTTGGTATAATGGGCACTCGTAGAATATTTTCGTAAAAAAAAACCTGTTTACTACACACTGCAGCCCATTTGAAGCGTGGGATACTCCCCCGCCGATTACACAAACAAGTAATATATTAATTATGGCAACAACCCCCCTCCAGCCTTAAATACGGGTCCGGAGCCCAGCTAAAACAGTTACACGCACCCCGCCGCCGTTCCAATCATTTGAAACTAGTCTGTCGGGGTGCATTTGATTTTACAAACACCCAGCGCGTTATGGAAGCTTCGGCTTTCGGTCTCGCGACAGCACGGCTTCCGTGGGCATGTTAGGAATCGGCGGCCTTTAACGACAGTATTTACAACTGGGAAGCAAACTTTCAAAACAAGATATGGTCACATAAGTCCGAAAATGAGTTAAACAAATTTTCTATGTAAGGTTGGCATGAATATACAGTCAGATTTAATTATAAAACTTCCTGTCCCTTGTAAGAAATCAAGCTAAAATTTGAGTTTCCTATCAAAATAAGACATGTCTATCATCTCACTGCAATTTTGCCTTCAAAAGTAGTAGGCCTATCAATCAGTGGCGGTGATGAGGGGTGGCAGGAACAGGGGGACACGGTCTCTCCCCTATAACACAGGGGAGGGACAGTATAGACATTTCTACTCACTCTATATTTTGATATTTAAAAATATTACAATTCCTGCCAGCTTTATATTCAATAATTAGACTTGAAGACCACTTAAATAGCGCCAATTTGCTAACTAAAATCCAAATTTTCCCGGGGAAGGACCCCCGGACCACCCGCTTTAGTAAGTCGTTATAGGAAAAAACTCTGATTAAAATTTCTGTCAACGTTCCTGTCCCTCACTACAAGAATACCTACATCCGCCTCTGCTGTCAACTGAATGACGTAGAGTTACAAAATGTTGCCTTTGACAAGTTTACCAACCTTTAAGGGCATATGCGGTGGTTTTACAGTTATTTAAAAAAATATATATATATACATATATACGTATGTATTTTTTAAAGGAACATAATTTTCATATCGAAGAGTACTTACATTGTTTTGTCATGCATTTACAGGATGATCAAAATTTTACGGAACCCAATTGTGCAGGATATGTCTGTTTTTAGTCTTGAATTGTTTCAAAACATTCCGTTAAAAATTTACGAGATTTTTTGCACCAATGTGAAAAAAAACGTAGCATGGCCTTAAAGTTACAGGCATATCCATGCTATTAATTCAGAGCCAGACGTAACTATTTTTTCTTTAATAACAAACAAATTATATCAACTTGTGTCAGTGTAATAACCGTAATTTGATATAAAGTACTCATTTTTGTCACTACCGCAACATATGTAGTTTTTCCACTTTTTGCAAAATCTGATGATGTTGACACGTCTGGTTTTGAAAGCTTGCTCATCAAATCGAGTTGCCAGACCAACAATACCGAAATCCCCAGACACCCCAACTATATTCCACACACAGCGAAAAATTTAAATTTCTTTGTTTTACATTGATATCACGCTGTAAAGTTAACAGGTTCTGCCCAAATATTTCGAGGAAAGTTATACGTCAAATAAAACAAATATTTTATTGTTTCGTGTGACAATCATAATTTTCACATTAAATCCTGTACTATAATTTAAACAACTATAGTTCGTAAATTGTTTTGTACATGATTCTACATGCATAAATCATAAAATTACAACAAATATTTTGTATTCATGTTAATCATGCCGTACAAATTCCTCATAGGTGTTCATTCTAGCGTAACGCAAAAATACACACATTTTGGCAACACTGCAAATCTGGTCATCCTACAGTGAGTGGGATGAAATGATTATGAGTGTTTGGGCGCGCGGCAAAGGGGATTGAATGGAGCAGAGCAAAATAAAAAAAAAATTACCCAAGGAGGGGGGGGGTAGCGGCAGAACAGCCCACACGTGCACTGGAGCACGAGATAACAGCGAAAACGCCTGTTCCGGTCCGCCGAAGGATATCCTGTGGCCGTGAGTCGCCGGGCGTCCCTACCCAGCTGCCTTCTGTACAACGTCGCGAGCTTGGCAGGGGAGGGAGGGTATACGTCGTTCGGTATGAAATGAACACTAAAATTTTAACCATTGAAAAATATAACTTGCTGTTACTGCATGTAATGCATAATTAAGTATAGTTACCTTACTGCTTGTATGGTTGGCAGCGAAATTACGCAAAATAGTTACGTATTCGATTCATATCGACCGCAGAGTTTATCTTACACGCGCAATTATCAAGTGACGTGTCCAGAGAGGTTAGACATTTCCCATCGTTAACCGTTACGCGCGGAAAGATACGATTCGGTTGAAAATAGAACATTAGAAGGGCTTTTTTGAGTGCTCACTTTATCCCGAACCGCCTATAGCAGGCCTGCCACTGTAAAAGGTTATAAAGCCCACCTCACACGATACCTATTTTCGGCTTTCTTCCGTTATAACCCATGGGTAGAGACATGCAAAATTCGCGTTATTTACAGACAGCTGACTAGACTCCAAGTGACTATAGGCTTGTTCGACGTCTCCCGCTGGCCGATATCGTCGTGACTTGCCGCGAGAATGCTTACACGGTAGAGAGGCCAATCTCTGTAAAGACTTAATACACGTAAATGTCAACACACAAAATTCGTGGCCAATTGAATCGCAGATTGTGCTTTGTTATGTATAGGAAAGTGAAGTTTAGTCTGCTACCAAATGATAACGCGAATTTTGCATGTCTCTACCCATGGGTTGCTACTTCTGCTATTTTAGTAAGCTTTACCGTTACATATAAATGTTTGAAATGGTTTGTGAACGTAGGTTTCTGTAGTTTTGGTTAGTTATTGATTTTATGAAAACTTAATTAAATCGATAATTAGCCAAAATTATAGAAGCTTACGTTTTGAAAAATTAGGCTACATAGTACAAACATTTTCCATTATTTCTATGTAACGGTTTTGCAATATCTGCTCTCTTTCAGGATTTAAAAAATTAAAATTGGCAAAAAACATTATAAATAGGAACCCATTCTCTTAATACGACAGAATCGTAGCAGTGACTGTAGCGGAAAACGGTTATTCGCTGTGCCCTTCCTGCATAGTTTTTTACGTTCATATGTATTCTAGGTCGTAAATAACAGATAACAACCTGCCTGAAGTAGTTTTTGTTATATTAGCTTTTATATACCGCAAAACGTTGTGATTTTTCTGAACATGAAGCAGAGCTGTAGATGTGCACGTGAGGCACTGAAACAAAATGTTGCATAATTATTTTCACCAAAAATCACTGCATGTAACCAAGGGCACCTATAAAGGGGGCAGAGGGGGCCTGAGCCCCCCCTTAACAGACGTTCCACAGTGTGTTTAGTTCATTTTTTTTTTTTTTTTAAATAAAAGGTGTAACAGACATTTTGTATTTTGATAAGTTTCGTAATCTAGCCGGTTTCATGTGTCAAACTATGCCAGTGGCTACAAATTTATACACAGGCTATATCCGTTCCTGTTGACATTAACATAGGCCTACATCATTATCTTGCCCCCCTTATAATCTATAAGATCGCTGCCCTTGGCTCTAACGAGTGTGTAGCATGTCCCAATCGTCTATATATAGGGCTAGGAATATTTCGTGAGTTCAACGACCAACATGCTAGAATCCATTATCCTGTGTAAACCGAAGCCCTGCCATTTATCCATTACCTGCTACTCATTCAGACAGCAGACAATGAACTAATAGACGGGGCTTGAGTATGCATAGGACATTGGATTCTAGAATGCAGGTCACTGAACTCGCGAATTTTTCATAGCCCTATCTATACAGTATACAGGAACCTGAAAATTCGCGTTTTGTTCTGAACTCACGCTATATTTCAAACTACTGTAGGTTTGTGCCACTTTCACAATTGGCCCAAGACTTATTTGAACACCTCCTGGAAGGCGCTGGCCCAATAATAAAGAATCAACTAAGCACTGGACCAATAACGTGGTTCCACTCTGTCAGTAAACAACCAACGATCGGCTGATGTCTTCCTGACTACACGTATATTCTTGGAGGCTCGTCTACAGGTTAGTGAACCCGCGAATTTTTAAGGTCTCTAAACATAAGTTTGCCTGATTTTGAAATTTCTCTCCTGAGGAACATGCCCAACATCTCCATTGTGTTGACCCTTCAAACCACCATGACTTCCTGGAAAAGCATGGTGTCTATAAAGGCCTACTTAAATATACTAATAAATAGAGATGATGGTTTATCGCGGTAAAACTTAACTGTCTGCTGGGTTTCAACACACGTTCAGCTTATGTCAATATTAAGAAGATTTAGCTTGTACGCAGAGCTGTTGCCCTATTTGACTGAGCCAATAAGAATCCCACTATTGTAATATTTGATGCCTATTATTGGTTTGCAGACCGCTTCGTTGTGTCAGACTTTTATTACCCAATCATACATGTCACAAGAAACTACAGGGATTGCATGGATATGTTGTCACAAAACATTTTCGTGATATACACCATCATTAGAGATGATGGTCAGAGCCACGATTATTTCGCGTATTCATCTGGTAGCAGCTTAGACATGTCAGTCCTATACACGCTCCGGCCACAGTCGAGTATTCATTGGCTTCTTAGAGTACAAGAGGTTACCACGTGAGTTCACAACGTTTATTTCTTCATTCCTTACTGGTTTGCAGTCGTCAAATGTGTATAAAAACTACTGTTGCCCGATCACAGTAATGACAGTGAAGTATACGCTGTTGACGTTCAACCTGACCTAGAATTAATACGCGAAATAATCGTGCCTCTAATGATGGTACATCGCGAAAATGTTTTGTGCCAAACATACCCTTGAAAACGCTGTAGTTAATTGCAACACATATGATTGGGTGATGTATACTTCTGACACAACGTAGCTGTCTGCAAACCAATAATAGGCACCAAATATTACAATAGCGGGATTCTTATTGGCTCAGTCAAACAGGGTAACAGTCTCATGTGCAAATGAAAGCCAGTTATCTTCTGGTAAGCTGAACGTGCGTTGTAAGCTAGCAAACAGTCAAGTTTTCCTGCGGTAAAACATCATCTTTAACTATCATCTCTACTTATAAAGGTCAACTCAGTGGAACTGCCAGGCATGTTTCTCAGAAAAGAAATTACAAGATCAGGCAGACTTAAACTGTACGGACCGTATACACACTGGTAGCTTGACAACACCGTCAAGTCGCGCCACAAAGTGTCGTACTACACGTTACTGAATGGTGCTAATTAGTGGTTCGCCCGAGTAACGGCATTCATGGGGCCTTACAAAGGTGATCTTTCACTGCGACAAAGCGTACTACGTCAAGTTGGAGTGTCTGCAGCTCACTGATGATGAACTACTGTGTTTGTCTGGATAGTTAAAGTGGAGTCCTCGACTGGCGCATCGCAGGGCTGCCAGATGATTTTAAAGCTTCGCCGCCAAATATTGCACTAAAGAGCAGCCCAAAATCGCCAACATGAATAATTTTTACTTAACAGGTTTTAAGTTCTCGTTACGGTAAATAAGACTGTTAATTGCAACAAAATGGCCAAGTTTATGTTTGAATCGTATTACGTATGATAATTACACATTGATGATATACTGATTTAACGTAACAATGCATTGCAATACACAAAGCTCCGTTGTTTATTTCTTTTGGGGTAATATTTTTTTATACTGGTAATTTGCAAATGGTTTCATGGTAGTGCCATGGTTCAAGGGCTACATTTTATCGCCATGGAATTTGCATTTTTTTTTTTTTTAACTACAGCAAGTTACATGACTGTGCAGCACACTTTGCATAATGTTTCGTCTGAGAAGTTTTCTGTTTGATTGTCGATTTTGAGTATAAATAGAGGGAAAGTAGCAAAATATTTAGTTAATAATGTTTAAAAATGTAACTTACCAGTATCTTGGTTCTCCTTTATCCAGTCGTTTCTGTTTTTTTTTTTTCGAGAAAAAATTCAGATTACTTATTGTCAATTGGATTTTAGAATAAAACGTACCACGAGTTCGTAGCACAAACAAATGCACAGACTAATCACGCAGTAGACATAAAGGCCTTTAGAATTTCAGCCCGACCACGACAAAATTATATCGTCTCTGTTGTGTTCTGGGAAAAATAAATCAATAAAAACAATGCCTTGGAGGGAAGGAAACTTATTACAGTATTAGCAATGAAACTGATACCTTTCAAGTCCCTATAATTTACAGATATAAAGGGATATTAGATAACAACACCCTTGTCGAAGCGTTGTTTTGGGTAAAATGTCAAAGAGTTTTTTAAAATAAAATATTAACGATAGTTGGCATATGACTTTAGTACAGCTGCCATCTCTTTTCTTAGAAGTAATGTGCCTTTGGTAGAGTCAGGTATCACTGATCATAGAGTGGGGGATAAGCAAAATGAAAATAAATTTCCCTTTGCTTCCGTCGCCCAAACCGCTCAAAGTTGTTCGTTTCCATAGCCAAAACGGCCGCCAACCGCCAACACAGTATTTTACAGCGCCAAAAGTATATGAAAAATAGCCAAATTGGCAGAATTCCTCCCAAATTGGCAACACTGGGCTCATGGACGGCGTTGCAGCATGTTACGCGTATTCTTTTTTACGTGAAACCGCTAAACTTATTAATATTATGTTTATCTATGATAAGAACACACACTTGAAACTATGCTTATATGTTTTAAAAAATTCAGCACACTTGTTAGAAGCATGATTTTCGGGCCTCTCAAAATGGCTAAAAACGGTTTTTTTAGACTGCTGTAACTCCGAAAATATTTCCCGAATTCGTAAATTGCAAAACGAGAGACATGCGTTGGTCTTTTATTCATACTATTCAAAAATAAAATATTAGGGTCACCGCTTAAAGTCCCATAGTAAAAATACTACAAGGAAAACCTTGCACGCCAGTTTGGCGCGCTGCAAATAGAGGCGATATACTTCTCGTCAAGCGTGGGACATTGGCTCTTATCGCTACGCTGTACCCACCCATCAAAGGTGGAAATTCGACTCTGGCGAAGACTCCTCTTAGGGTGGCCATCTGTTACACGCTGTAAATACATTCCAGTGTGCTAGTTTTCTAAAATAATAATATCACACATATGTGATTAGCGGGTAAAACACCAAGACGCTGAGAGTTGGAAAAGATCCAATCGCTGATCATGAAGGAGAGCTGCAGGTGTGTACATAATACTTTGAAACAAGCTGGTGCAAAAATCTTTCCTGTAAAATCAGACGTCCGTAGAGACGATATTTCGAAAGCCTGTTAGGCTGTTCTCACTAGGTTTTGTTGATAACGGCGGCGAATTTGACTCTTCTATGGGATAACCTGTAACACGACACTTGTTGTCACATACGTAAATGCAACGCCTTTGAACAGGTTGTGGGAGTGCTTTTTCAGCTTGTAAGCTTCCGAAAGTCGTTTATAAGTTACCTGTGGTTGACTAGCTGCCATGTGAATGTCTAGAGCCAGTAAGTTCAGGTACGAATAATATTGAACCAACATGTTTCAGCGCCTTGTGTACACATTTTCAGTTTTGTATACACGTTATTGGCAGCATATCTTTCTGCAGAGGCGTCGCTCATTTGACTGTTCCAATGAGAGTACTGTAACCGGCAGATGTCTGTGCATGTCTTGAGAGTGTGGGCGGATAGCAAGCGATGCCGCAGGAGGCAAAAGGGGACGGGGGAAGAGATGCGCGCGCATATCTGGCCGCGCTATCGGCTGTTTCACAAACATCAGCTACTAGTGTATTGGCTGGTACTCGAACCCGACTGCCGAATGTTTTTTGGTCAGCACGTATTCAGCCGGGCCGTTCTGTTGCTGCTCTGTTTCAGACCAGTCCGTGACGAGCTACATCCTTGAGAGTAGGCGGGGACTAGCACGAAGTAGAACTGTAGCTGTGCACGTAAGGCACTGATACAAGTTGCTGCAAAATCATTTTCACGAAGGGCGAAGCGTGGAACGTTCCAAGGTATGAGCTGCTGTGCAATGACTGTACATAGAGACTGGTTTCAATGCCTTACATGCACACCTGTAGCTGTACTACATAATTATTGGCGGTGTTTGCTTGTGCAGGACATCTCTCATTTGACTGTGCCAACCAGATTCACGTTACTGCGACCCCACACGTGTGTGATTTGCGGGTATAACGCCAAGATGATGACAGTTGAAAAGCTCCAATCCCTAAGCATGTAGCAGAGCTGCAGATGTGCACGTAGGGCATTGAAACAAAGTAATATAACAATCTATTTGCGAAAACTTCCAGTCACTAAACATAACTGTAAGTCGTCTATGGAACACTGGACTAGAAAGAGCAGACACACTTTTCTGCCAATAGCATACAAGCAGCAAGGAACGAATTCTCCAGTAATGCACCTCAATCTTCGCAGCATACCTGTTATTGAGTAAGGTCCGCAGTATAGTATAATCTATTACTAGGAGCATGGAAATCTCGCGGGTTCGACGTCGTTTAGGCTAGAATTCACGGTCCTGTGTATTATAGAATTCACTTGTTTTTCTTAAATTGCTGCTGTCTCAGTCAACTTTTGAACTATGCCGTTTGTAATTGGGCTCTCGTTTTATTGTTGATTTGTTATTTGTTCTAGAGTCTTCCAGGAAGTGTCTAATAACTCACCAACCAATCGCAAAGCATCATGCATGAACAAGCATTTGGATTCTATCTTGTCCTGAAATATTTTCACAAGATTTTCCAGTATCTCTCCATTACAGTTGCCTTGGAGCACGACTACGCTTCGACTCTGATTTTCACAAACAAAAACCCCTAATGGCTTTTTGAATTCTGCAACAGCGTTTCAAGAGATATGTATAGTTTCGTACCTTGATACTGAGAAAAATGTCTTCAGTTGTTCCGGTGTGCTCGTTTACAGCTGCTGAATGGTTGCCGTGACTGTGTGACGACGTCTAGCATAGCCATCTTTAGTAGAAGGCCGTGGCCATAAATCTGGCAACACTGCCAAGAAGGGTCAATTTAACACCTTCTTTAACTCTGGCTGTCCCTGATTCGTTATTTTGTCTACACGCCAACGAATCAGGGACAACCATTGTCGTTGGAGAGCTAAAGAAAGTGTTAAAATGACCCTTCTTGGCAGTGTTGCCAGATTTATGGCCGCGGCCTTTTACTAAAGATGGCTATGCGACTAGACAAGGGATTTGGTTAGAGATGATAGCATATCGCAAAAATTTTGTGTGCCAACATACCTTTGAAAACGCTGTAGTTTCCTGCAACATACATGATTCGGTGATATTTCTCACACAATGTAGTTGCCTGCAGACCATTAAGAGGTATCAAATATTTATCACAACTAAATAGTAATACAGATGCGAAATGACTCAGCGGCTCGTTTGGTATTGGGGAACTTCGCCGCTTATTGGCTGCCCGAGACTGTTGATGCCAGCCCCATGTGTGTTTGGCTCCTGCATGTTATGGCAGGCTTCCTATTGGCCTGGTTGTCGATTATCAGAACAGCTGTCTCACACTGACTGGCAATAGGTGTTCCCGCCATGTTGTTGGTCAGGGAAGTCATTTTGCTGGCGTGTGTGACAGAAAAGATTTTTGCCCCACTTTGTTTCAGTAACTCACGTGCACATCGGCAGTTCTGTTTCAAGGTTATTTGCAGCGTGTCTTTGCTCAGACACGTTTCTCATTTTACTGCACCAATCAGAATAAGATTATTGTGAGTCTGTACGTCTATAATTTGCCAAGGCAAGTGAGGGTAAAATCATCCAACCACAGACGATGTAGCAGAGCTGCAGGTGTGCACATGACGCATCGAAACCAAATGTTGCAAAAATCTTTTCGCCATCTATCGGTTATTTCACTTCTATATTCCTAAATATTCTGTGACATTATCGGGATTCTTATTTGCTCTGTCAAACAGAGTAACAGCTCCAAGTAAAGGCTAAAGCCCGTAATATTCTGATAAGCTGAACGTGTGTTGAATCCAGCAAACAGTCAAGCTTTCCCGCGATGAACTATCGTCTTTAGATATGGTGCAGGAAATGAAGGGGGTTGGCCGCGTAATTGACAAGTTGCTGGGCAGCCTGATCAAGTCAGCGACCGTTCGTTGCCTGCCGACCGTTTTATTCGCGCGCGCAAGGGGGGATGAATTTTGCATGGGGGTCGCCAGCCTCCCCTTCCGTGCCGTCCTCTTGGGAGGAGCCACCCCGCGTAATTGGCAGAGGGTAGCAGGCATGTCACGTGACGTGCATGTGGAATCGCGACCCCTCCATCAAGGTTTGCCTACTTGATATTCAGGGTCCCAGGGGAAGATAGGGCCGTTCAGCACTTCCGACAAGGGCATAACGCAGCTTCTAGGTCTACTCTGACTCAGTGGCTAGAGTTCTCGCCTCACACCAAGGCGATCCGGATTCGATACCCGGCGGAGTTGATCTCGGGTTTTTTCGAGTGTGACAATCGTGCTGAAGGATGCCTCTGGTCAGCGAGTTTTCTCGGGATCTCCGTTTCTCCCGCCTCTTCATTCCGGCGCTGCTCCATACTTACATCATGTCACCTAGATGTTGAGTGCTGACCAGAATATCTTCACTTCACACGTTTCTCTTTCGAAGAAAAGTTTGTGTACGTATTTAAGAAATTCAGGATGGTATGCAACTCAACGCAACGGACCTGTCAGGCAGATACATTTCAAAATAAGACAAACTAAAAAGTTTTTTTAATATTCTAAAAATATTTTTTATTGTACAGACAAAACCGGACAGACAAAACGCCCAATGCGAGAGATAGAAGGAATTTCACTAGTAAATCAGTGAACAGCACACACAAAACGAGAAGGTAGCACGCTTTGGTATTGGGTGTTTAGTTTGTCTGTTATTTCGGCCTGATAAGAAAAATATTTGTCGTGAGATTATGAAAATATTCGTGCATCACCATTGCAACTGAGTGAATTCCTTTGGTATTCTATTTTTGTGGTCGGTTTGATCGTTACGTAACATGAAGTGTTTTGCCAACAAAACAGACGGACGCTGCCGAAGCCCTGTTTCGTGCATTGCACGCAGCCTATCGCGCGGTGCAAGTGGTTTCGTAATGTACAGGAAAATACGATTTTTTTTTTTACGAAACTACTTCGCATGTGCACAGTGTGCCAATGTACGAAATGAAAACACTCTTCGGGCAATTTTATTGTTAAGACACCATGCTCATTAAAACATTGTTTGAAGCCCTCCAACATAGCTAAACATCTTCTCAGGCTGTTGTACTAAAAAAATATAATAACCGGATTTATGTGAAACTCAGACGTGCGCTGAAATTTGTTACAGACTTTCCACCAGTAAAATGATATGGTTACCATTTTAAGGGGTATGGAAAGTTAAGGTGTGGAGCGAAACTACTAGAATACTCAATCATCGATAATATTTTAACTACATATCATAATTCGATGGGATTTTTTCCCCGAATATAAAGTATGTTAGCGGACTTTATTTATATATATCACTCACCAGTAGTATGCTTTGTTTTCGAGGAAAAAATAAAATCTTTATTTAGAAACTGTTAAGGGAATGAAACCGCATAATTTATACAAATGGAAAACTACAACTTTTAAAATTTTTGGTACGATGATATCCAGAACTCTATAACAACCGAATTTAAAAAATATTCACGTTTTTATTTTAAAATAATTTTACTTCCCGAAAATCAATGTGCCAGTGGTTTATGGTTGATAAAATTATTTTAAAATCAAAACGCAAATATTTTGAATTTCGGTTATTATAGAGTTCTAGATATTATCGTATTTTTTTTTTTTTTTTTTTTTTTAATTTTTACTCGAAAGCAAAGCATAATACCACTCAGTGACACATAAATAAACGTCCGCTAATAGAATATCAATACGTAAAAAAAATTCCCATTGAATTACTATGAGTAGTTTAGATTTTATCGAGATTGAGTATTCCAGTCGTTCACTCGACACCTTAACTTTCCATACGCCTTAAGGTCTGGTATGGCAAAAATGAATCGGCGGAAATCTTTCGCGTTAGTTAAGAGTTTGGCTCGTTGTGACGATGCGGCATTTGATTCTCCGTATGAGCTACCAATGCACAGGTAGGCGACGTCTTTAATGAAAACTTGAAAACTCTACTAGGGTAGCAACTGTTTGACCTGAACCATGGTCGTCTTTAGTAGAAGGCCGGAGTCTTGAATGTGGCAACGCTGCATCGGAGGCCTGCTGCCTGTCACTTATAGACTGCCCTAGTCTCTGTAACTTGTCTAGATGTAGCTTTAGTGACATGTACACGTCTGCACAGACAGGGCTACCAATAAGTAGGGCTAGGTATAATTCGCGAGTTCAATGAACTGCAAGCTAGAATCCAATCTCCTATACATACTCAAGCCCCGTCTATTCGTTCATTGTCTGCTGTCTGAATGAGTAGCAGGTAATAGACAAATGGTAGGGCTTCGGAATACACAGGAAAATGGATTCTAGCATGTTGGTCGTTGAACTCGCGAAATATTCCTAGCCCTACCAATGAGCGACCGGTAGCAGGCCTAGAAATGCAGCGTTGCCACATTCAAGACTCCGGCCTTCTATTAAAGATGGCCATGCCTGAACGCCTTAAGGTTCTTATCTAGGTAGGTTGCGTTGGTATATGTGAGGCACAAAACCGATGGAGCGTTAAGAGTGACGTCGGTCGGCCTATGTAATGCATTGTCGCCTCTACACGCAAATCCAGCAACTGGCGAACAGAGCTTTACTATTGCTCATTTTCCAATGGCGCTTTAAACGGTGACTTAATTATTTTATCTGCGATTCTTATAGTTCAAATTCCAGCACTTGTTTCAATTATTGTGTTTTCGAATCCGGTTGGAATTTTCCTAGACACGGCAGTTTAAAATTACAAATTTTTAAACATTTTGAGACTTGAAAATCGTGTTTCCAATAAGTAGAGTCCGGAAAAATTCGCGTGTTCACTGACCTGCAGACCAGCTTCCAAGGATACATGTGAAATCGTGCAGACAGCAGTTGTTTATTAGCTGCTCGCTGACACAGTGAAATGGGCCTGCATTCAGCTACAGTTTTATTATTGGCTCAGCTACTTCCAGGAAGTGTCGAGTAAGTCAACAAACAGCCAATTGTGAACTTGAGACAGACCTATAGTTGCTGGAATTACAGCTTGCGCATATAAGAAAACGCGAACTTTTCAGGTCTCTACCAATAAGCGATCCTAGTTTTTAAACTGATTGAAACATTGTTTGAAATGTGTTTTCTTTTCATATATATACAAACGTAATGCGCGTAGAGATGTTTCTTCCAAATATGATTACTTATAACTCACACCAATGCGTTTCAAAGTCTGGTAGATAGGAACCTTAAGCTGAGAATTTGTCTTACATACTTACATTAAGGGCGTTCTTGTGGGGGAAAAAAATCGTAATTTTATATTTGTATAAAATAATGCTAGTTTCGTCGACATTACTTGAGAGTAGGCTACATTATCATCTTACAAAAAAAATAGCTTAGCCACTTTTCCTATAATGGCATTTCATAGTCAAAATTTGCATATTGTTACTTCATACAAAACTTGAAAACCATTAAAAATAAAGAAACTAAAAAAAAATCACATCAGAAGTACTTGTCACGATCTACGGCTTGATGCATATAAAACCCACTATAAAATATTTTTTGTATTAAAAAAAATTGCTGAAAGTAACAAAAATGAGTTTTTTTTTTAACTATTCTTAATACAAACATTTTCTGTATTGGGCATTTATATGCTTCAAGCAATAGACAGTTACATATAATTTTGATGTGATTTTTTTTTTTCATTTCATTTTATTATGTTTACTGGTTTTCAAAATTTATAGGAAGTAAAAATATGCAAATTTTTTACTTTCAAATGCTATTATGGGAAATCTGTCTGAGCTAATTTCTTTTTTCGTAAGAGGAAAATGTACTCCTAAGTAACGTGTATAAATCGAACACTATTTCATACAAATATGAAATTGTAATCTTTCTCCCCTTAAACACACTTAATTAAATTAACCACGTAAGTTGCACAGTTTTCAGTACAAACATATTTTTTCCCCCTTCCGAGCAGACATAAAACTATTGCGTGCGAGTGTACAAGAGTGATCGATCGGGCAGTAAGTTTACCTTCCCGGGTCTCCACCCTCCACATACTCTGAAATATTAACAGTCAAGAGGGGGAGGGACAGCAAAGGTCACGTGGCCATGCCGTAATCCTTTACGATCCATGTTTCATGAAGTCGTCGTGCGCCAGGGAAAACAATGCTAGAACCGCCATGAATCATGCTCCCCCCCCCCTTTTCTACCAACTACGTATGTCTAACCGTGCGTTGACTCTGGGGGATTTTGTGCAACACCGAGGCCTTGTTAAGAGTTAGTTGGTCCTGGCGCATGAGATGTGATGTAGCGTGGTACGAAAGGTGTTTTTTCACGTATAACTATTAAACGTGTTTTCAATATGTATGTTAACGAAAAGAAGACACACTTAAAACTATGTCGCTAGCGTTTTGAAAATACCGCTAGCTTATTAAAAACGTAATTTCCAAGCTTCTCAAAAGTGGTAAAAATGTTTTTTTTACATTGCTGTATCTGGGAAACTACCTACCGTAATTAAAAAAAAAAATGATGGCGACCTGTGTTGAACTTTACCTCATACTTTCCACAATAAAATAATAGGGTCACGGCTTAAACTCCTATTGAAAAACACTTTCTACGAAAACACTGCATGCTAGTTTAGTACCCAGCGCTTAGAGGCGAAGCTATGTTGAACGCACGCATTGGAGTCGACTTATCGCCCTCCCCATTTTCTTGCTTCAAACGGAAAACAAAAACTTATATCCAACTAACGCTTAAGGGTGCTGCCTACCTCAGAGCTACGGTGGAAGCACATACTAAATATTAATACAGACGTGAAATGACTTGGCGGCTAATTTGATACGGGCGAACTTCGCCGCTTATTGGCTGCCCGGGGCTGTTGATACCAGCCCCGTGTCTGTTTGGCTCCTGCACGTTACGGAAGATTTCCTATTGGCCTGGCTGCCGGTTAGCAGGGTAGCAACCTTACGCTGATTGGCAGTAGGTGTTTCCGCTATGTTGTTCGCCAGCGACGCCATTTTGCTTACATATGTGACTGAGTTCGCGACTCTCCCGACTATTTCACTTCTGTATTCCTAAATATTCTGTAGTGGAAGCAAGCATAGGGTTTTACATGTTAAATTGTATTTTGTGTAGCTCAGTACGTGTTGAAGCTGCATATAAGTCATCACTGACATTTTATTCATCACGGTGCCACGCACATTGGTAAATGACCTTTAAGGCTTTTTTTTTTTGTGCCCTGAAAACTGTGAGAAAATTAAAACAAAAAAAAGTATTTTTACGCATTAAAAACACTCGAAAATAGCTATTTTACAATTTTTCCCCTGTAATTTTATTATAACATTATTTTCCTTTATTCCATGTAAAAAAATAATGGTCTTCGTCCGGAAGCGAAGCCACGAAACGTGACTGTGCTCCATCGAATATAATTTAACATATGCAAAACACTATCCTTGTTGTCGCCAGAGTAATAAAGTAGACAGCATCTTTAAGTGCCTTATGCAACCTGAACTATGTTGCAGCATGTTCGGAGAAAGTATTTTTAAAGGCTACTACTAAACGTGCGTTCGATATCTTTGTCTACAAGAAAACACATTTACAAATACGCTACTCTGTATTTGTTTTTTAGATAGCATGCTTACAAACATGGTTTTGGGGCACCTCAAAATGGCCAAATAACGGTTTTTTTCAGACTGCTGTTACAATGAAACGAACAACAGGAATCGTTAACTAGAACCAGAGAAACACGCGTTGGATTTTACTACGCACTTTCCATAAATAAAAAGTAGGGTCACTGCTTATAGTCCCTTAGAAAAAAGCCAATGACCAAACCACTGCACACCGTTTTCGCTCATAAAGTCGACAATGTTGTTGAATTACGAGCCAGTCCAGCTCTTATCGCCAACCCGGTTCCGCACCTCAGACGCGGCATCTAGCGCCTGTTATACAGGACTCTTAATATCGGGAATTGTGTAATGTATTACGCAGCACTAAAAACAACTTCCTTTTCCACATCACAAATTTAGCTGCCGCAAGGATTTTTTTTACGTATGCAGTACCTAAACTGTATCAGAAATTATGTTACTATTTTTACAATAATTTAACAGCTATTTTCAGAGCCATTTTTTTTGTGAAAAAAATTTTGCTTCAACTTATTTCGTTGTTTTATGTGCACATCTGCAGCTCTGCTTATTGGTTATTGAAGGTGTGTCGGCGCAGAGGCATCCCTCATTTGACTGTGCCAATCAGAATAAGGTTACTGCGACACAATAGAATATTTAGGAATGCTGTACAGAATAGTTAGGAATACAAAAGTGAAATAGCTGGTAGACCTGCAAATCCAGTCACACACGCCAGCAAAATGGCTTCGCTGGCCAGCAACATGGCGGAAACACCTACCACAAATCAGTGTAAGGTGGCTGCCCTGCTAGCCGGCAACCAGGCCGATAAGAAACCTGTCGTAACATGCAGGAGCCAAACATACACGGGGCTGGGCTGGTATCAACAGCCTTGGACAGCCAATAAGCGCCCAAGTTCGCTCGTATCAAACGAGCCGTCACGTCATTTCTCGTCTGTATTTCTATTTAGTCTGTGCCTCCACAGAAAGACACGCTGCCAATAACCATGAGGCACAGCTGCAGATGTGCACATAAGACATTGAAACAAGTTGGAGCAAAAATATTTTCGGGAAATTAGGTGTCCCTAGTTAAAATGTACCCAGGAAAAAACACATTTAGTTTTTACGTAGGAAAACTGTCCGATTTAGTGTTTGGCATGGAGGTTCACGGTAAAACAAAAACTTTTAAAGACCACCTCATCTTGAAATGTCGCTTTGTTTAAAAAAATAACGACTGTATTATGTTTTTTTTATATTGAATTGATCGAGAGGGATTTTAACTATAATTTAAGAAAATCTGTTCAGGCGTTAGATGATCATCAGCTCTTTTCTAGTTATTGAAGGCACGTGAGCAACTTCTACTGGTTTGATCGATCCGAAATGGAAAGAGGTGACATGATGTGAGCATGGAGCAGCGCTGGAATGAAGGGGTGGGGAAAACAGGAAACCTCCGAGAAAACCCGCTGACGAGTGGCAGCTTCCGACACAATTTCTAATTGCGATAATCCGGGGACATACCCACGTACCGTTTAGAATTATTGAAAACTGAAAACTACGCGAACCAAGACTTGAGTAAAAGCTAGTTAAAAATAATAGGCTATTTATTGGGACCAAAGAGTGAGTGAGTGATAGAGTTTGGTCAGCGCTTAAGGCTCGGAATGCGATAAAATCATAATTTTATATTTTTATGAAATATTGTTAGTTTTATATACGATACTTGTAAGTACATTTTCCTCTTACGAAACCATTTTAACTCGCATAATTTTCTCATTACGGTGCATCAAAGTCAAAATTGGCATGTTCTGCTGCCATGCAAATAGTGGAAACCAATTGACTTACGTAAGTGAAATAATTCACAGCGAAATAACATATGACGGGCTACGTAATGAAACATTTTTAAAAAATCCCGAGAACAATTTTTATAATTTAAAAAAATTTCTTAAATTTTCAATTTTTTTCTTGTATTTTTACGATTTTTAAAAAAAATTAAAATATTACGTTATGGTCTTTAAAGTCCTTTATTGCATAGCTCATCGGATGTTATATCCCAGGGAATTATTTTGTTTATGTAGGACAGTTGGTTTTCACTCATTGCATGGCAGCAGAACAAGCAAATTTTGACTTTGTCGCACCGTTATGAGAAAACTACGGGATCTAAAATTGTTTTGTAAGAGGAAACTGCACTCACAAGTATCGTCTACTAAACTAACACTATTTCATAGAGATATAAATTTATGATTTTATCGCACTTGAACACCCTGAAGGCACGGAATGAGTCGCCATATTGAATTATTTTATTTTTCGCTCTTATGAAATTCTGAAAAGAAAAAATGTAAAATGTGTTACTGTAATATAAATTCTATTTACCTTGTGCTACAATAAAAGCATCGCAGTTGAACTTTTCACGTATATTTAAGTCGTAATCAGTGGAGCAAATTAAGAATATAAAAAAATTGCTTGCCTAATTACGGCTTAAATATGCGTTGGAAGTTCCACTTTGATGATTTTATTGTAGCGCAAGGGAAATAGAATTGATATTATAGTTACAAATTTCTCATTTTTCTTCTCAGAATTTCATAAGAGCGAAAATTAAAATAATTCAGTATGGCGACTGATGCCGAGCCTTAACATCGAGGCCTTTAGCGCAGGTGAGGGGTGACATGAGGTGAGTATGGAGCAGCACCGGAATGAAATGGCGGGGGAAACGGGAGATCCCCGAGAAAGCCCGCCGACCAACGGCATCGTCCGGCACGATTCCCACATACGAAAATCTGGAGACCAATCCCGCCAGAAATCGAACCTGGATCGCCTTGGTGGAAGGCGAATGATCTGACCATTCGACCACTGCGGCCCCATGGGACCTAAGACGATAACTTCTGATTATGGTGAAATATTAAGTTATAAATTCTGATGATTACGTACGGTTCTTCGCTCATATTAAAAAGTGGAAGGAAATTGTAAATTATCTGAAAAAGCAAAAGAAGCAACTAGGGTTTCAAAAGTGCTCGCTTTAACGTGAACCACCTATGAGGACGAAGGAGCACATAAGCAACAGGCTAATTATCCAATGGAAAACGCCAGTGTTCACATCGTGGAACCACATCCTGGAATGTATGAGGCCGTAAATAATGATAACAGTATAAGTGAGGCCATAGCTGGTTGTTACAAAGTTTCTTTTCGCTTGCGTGAGTACGGGATCTTGCAAAGTTGCATGTACGTCCGGAAATCATTCTGTCGCTTCTGCTAAGGGCTATGTCTACAGCAATTTTCATCACCACGTTTTATTTTTATATTCGTACAAGATTTTTTCCTTATTTTAGACATAAAATGCGACTAAAATTTGCTCTTATTAAAATTTTTTATCTTTCTTACTTTTTGCGTAATGGCTCTTTAAAGCCGAAATTTATATGTTACTGTTTTAAGGATGACAGCCAAACCAACTGGCATACCTAACTGGAAAAAAATTACAGTGGCTAAAGTTGTCACAGACTACGATTTCTCGCTCGTAAATAAAATATACATATATTTTTTGTATTTGAATATAACTACTGAAGTTTAAAAAATTCATTACTTTTTAATACAAAAAATTATTTAATTTTGTGGTTCAATATAGGTGGACCTGTAGCCTGTAAAATCGTTATTCACTATGAATTTTTTCAGTTTGGTAAGTGAGTTGGTTTTACTGTCGTCCTTAAAACTGTATCATGCAAATTTTTACTTTAACATAACGAGTCATTATGCAAAAACTATGAGAGGTAAAGAAAAAGTTCATAAGAGTTCAATTAAGTGCCATTTTGTGCAATAAAATCTTGTACAAATGTAAATATGAAAATTTGGCGATGAATATTGGTGTGCAGAGCTCCGGCTGTCACAAGATTTTTCGAAAACTGCTCACCGCACATGAGTGATGTCCTCTTGGGAATATCAGTGACACGTACGTTACACGTGTGTATACCTATGTCAGGTTAACCACTATTATACTCATTGAAACATATTTTCTAACGGTCGAAAACGGTGAAAGTTAGTGTTTTTTCGGTTTGTTTTAGTTATACCAATCTTAACGTAGAACATTGTAAAACGTACAGGTGGGTACAATACACCTTAGCCTTTAATATTACGCCATACAATGATATGTAGAGACATGTAAAATTCACGTTATTTTCTGACAGCTGACTAGGTTCCAAGTGACTATAGCTTCGTTCGACCGTCTCCCGCTGGCCGATATTGTCGTGACTTGCCGCGGAGAATGCTTACACGGTAGAGAAGCCAATCTCTGTAAAGACGTAACACACGTAAATGACAACAAATAAAAAGTTCGTGGCCAATTGAATCACATATTACGCTCTGTTATGTATAGGAAAGTGAAGTTTTATCTGCTACCAAATGGTAACGCGAATTTTGTATGTCTCTAATGATAGGGTAAGCCATAGCCATCTTTAGTAGAAGGCCGCGGCCATAAATCTGGCAACACTGCCAAGAAGGGTCAATTTAACACCTTCTTTAACTCTGGCTGTCCCTGATTCGTTATTTTGTCTACACGCCGACGAATCAGGGACAACCATTGCCGTTGGAGAGCTAAAGAAAGTGTTAAAATGACCCTTCTTGGCAGTGTTGCCAGATATATGGCCGCGGCCTTCTACTAAAGATGGCTATGGGTAAGCACATAAAGTCTCATAGAGGTGAGTTGTCGGCTAGAAGAATACACGCTAGTTCTGCGACTTGCGCCTAGAGGCTAGTGTAAGGCCTGGTTAGCGTGCTGTCTCGTCCTTACCTCTTCCCTGCACTTTTAAGGTCACGCTGTTTAGTTTATATAGTTTATGTATTTATACACGATCAAAATTCAGCACAACGGCCGGTTTACAATATGTCGTGTGCAAACAGAATCACTAACGAAATAGGCTACATACTTACAGAGAAAAAAAAAAAAACATTGAAAAATATTACTTTCGCGATAATTAAGTATTTATTAAATCTTAAACGAGAGCAGGTATAAAAAAACAGTTTGGCAGCTTTGTTTAAAATGTATTTTGCCGTGATACACAATTTTTTCGAAGCAAGAAAAATTCAGTTTCGACTAAAAAGTCAACTAACCAGAATTTCGTTAGTTACATAATTAGTTAAAAACATTAGTGGTTACTACATTGGAAAAAAAAAAACCAACAAGAAGAGGGGGATTTTAAACAAAACTGCCAGACAAATTTTTTATATCTGCTCGCATTTAGGCGTAAAAAATTAATATTGCTAATAAAGTAGAAACTAGGGAGCATGGCCTTGAACCTCAAACGCGGAAAATACGCCTGTCCAGGCAGCCACCTTAGGTTGAACATTAGACTTTACGTTTCCATTACTTTAAGTATTTCTTCAATACAATGTGCTAACGTAACGTTAAACTAATGACTGTTGAAAATCGATCGAGAATTTCTTTTCGAAACGGAAATATTATGTTGTAAATCATTATATGCTTCTCATAAGAGTATGCTGCCACGTCAAACAAACCCAAATAATTGAAATATTCGTAACATTTACAGCCACAACTTTGTCGCGATAAGATTTTTGCACCACTTTGTTACAATGCTTTACATGCACATCTGCAGCTTTGCTTCATGGTTACTGGCCACGTGTCTTTGCACAGACGCGTCTCTCAAGTGACTGCAGCAATCAGAGCAAGACAATCCTGGCAATATAAGTCTGTGATTTGCCGGTAGAACTGCAATACAAGTGCGAGTTGAAACAACCAATCACTGACCATGAAGCCGAGCTGCAGATGTGCACATAAAGTACTGAAACCACTTGATGAAAAATATGTTCCCCATAAAATTGTGGATCTAGTTATATATTTTTAAAACATTTTCTAGAAAAAATGTCATCTATTGATTTTTCATGTGACTTACGATACTTCTTAAACGATGTTGACAAGGTTTTCCGAGTACATTTAAGGCACATATTGTTTAAATTTTCATGAAATTTCTGAATTGTAAAATAAAATCATACTTATAAAGTTATAAATTAACATTTTTCGTTATAACAAATATATATATATATGTTCTCTGCAAACGGCTATCGTGTCTTTGACTTATGGGTAGAGCCCAGTAGTTTTCGCGAAAAGATTTTTGCAGCACTTTGTTTCAGTGCCTTACGTGCGCACCTGCATATCTGCATTGTGGTCAGCGATTGGATGCCTTAACATACAACGTCTGCAGGTTAGTTCCGCAAATCACATACGTGTTGTGTCACAGTTATCCATGTACTGATTGGCACAGTCAAATGAATAATAACTCTGCACAAAAACACTCTACGAATAATCATGAAGCAGAGATGCATGTGTGCACGTAAGACACTGAAACAAAGTGGGGCAAAAATCTTTTCGCGAAAACTACCTGGCCCTACTTATGGGGTTTCCTATACCTGCGATTCAAATGCATTACGCAGCGAGTTAAGACTGTTATTTTTTTTTTGACAAAACTATTTAACGCGCAATATATTTGTGTATGTACGGAAAAAACTCACGCTTCAAACGATATTGATATAGGTTTGAAAATTTGGCACGTTTGTTAGAAAATTCATTTTCGGGCCTCTCAAAATGGCCAAAAAAATGGCTTTTCCAGACTGCCGTATCTGGGAAAGTAACAACGGGATTTGAAAAGCACAGCAATAGAAACGAGCGTTAGACTTTGAACTATGCTACCGTCAAATAAAAGAATGTGGTCACTGCCTTAAAGTCCCACAGGAATAAGGATAATAGTAAAGCACTGCACCACAACTGAGTAGCTTGCGCGGAGAGGCGATAATGTATTACATACGTCGGTGAGAGACACCCTTACCGCTCCATCGATTTTCTGTCTCGCAAAAACGCACGTTTATCCAAGGAAATTCAGTTTTTTTCGATAACGTGAAGTCAAGACTGCTTTTACCACTCATTTGAGTTCGACTTCACAGGAAGCCATGTACTGAACATTGTTGCCAGGTTCTTTACGACGAAATATTGATTTCAGAACTTAAAATTATCATTTTTCGAGAGAAATTATGGTACATTATTAACCCTTGTAAAATTTTTATTAAAAAACATTCAACTGTTCACAAACTAACTATATGTTAAATTTAATTGTAAAAACAGTAACTGTTCGAATTAGATACACGTGAAACCAAATTGAATAACAACTGATATTACTTTTTTCAAGGACTTTTTGTGTAGTCTCCAGTTTTCTTGCAATTTTCTCCCATAATGCTGTTGCACACATAGGCTATGTAAATACGTTTACAATATCCATGCGACGGCAGATGTGAGGAGTAACATAACGTATTGCTATAAGTCTTTCGACGTTGCTGTAGAAACATTGCGGCGTATAACTGGGCCAAGAAAAAAAACCTTAAGAGGCCGTTCCAGTGTTTCAGGCGCGTGTATGCAGCCCGCATTAACCCCATATGAATCAAGGCTAATTTTATTTTCGTTATAGCATTAAGAGTGTAACAATTATCAATATTACTTTCACGTTTTATTAGAGATACAGTGGCTCCTATGTTCGCTGCGTTCGCCGAAGTCAAATATAAATAATTGTTAACCACAAATTTTACAAAACTTTATTTTGTATCACGTTGATAATGTAACCGTTTGTTATACTTGATATTGCAGAACGCAGCGAAAATAAGCTCGATTTTATCTTTGGTAAAGCGCTAAGATGACGTTGATATGTGTAATACCATAGCCATCTTTAGTAGAAGGCCGCGGCCATAAATCTGGCAACACTGCCAAGAAGGGTCAATTTAACTCCTTCTTTAACTCTGGCTGTCCCTGATTCGTAGGGCCACGATTTTGTCGCGAAAAGATTTTTGCCCCACTTTGTTTCAGCGTCTCTCGTGCACATCAGCAGTTCTGTTTCAAGGTTGTTGGCAGCGTGTCTTTGTTCAGACACGTTTCTCATTTGACTGCACCAATCAGAATAAGATTATTGTGAGTCTGTACGTCTATAATTTGCCAAGGCCAGTGAGAGTAATATCATCCAATCACTGACGATGTAGCAGAGCTGCAGGTGTGCACATGACGCATCGAAACCAAGTGTTGCAAAAATCTTTTCGCCATAAAATCGCGGCTCTACTGATTCGTTATTTTGTCTACACGCCGACGAATCAGGGACAACCATTGCCGTTGGAGAGCTAAAGAAAGTGTTAAAATGACCCTTCTTGGCAGTGTTGCCAGATTTATGGCCGCGGCCTTCTACTAAAGATGGCTATGGTAATACTCTTATTGCTATAGCCAAAGTAAGATTAGCCTTGATTTATACGGTGTTAATGCGGGTTGCATACATGCGCCTGAAACACTGGAACGGCCTATTAAAAGGTAAAAAAAAAAACAATTTTTCCTTTCCCTCTCCAAGGAATTGACAATCGTTTTCGATTTTTCGTGCTAAACGTGAAACTGAGGAGCTGGCTGGTATAAAGTCTTATGTAAGCTAAGGCCTTTCTTCCATAAAACAGTTTACCGTGTTCCATCATATCCATAAAAGACACACACCAATTTTTAACCGATATCTCAATTCTTCACCATGTTATGAATTTTTGTCTTAATCTGTGCTGATACCACTTTGCCATAAAATGTTGCTATTTCATCTTTAACTGTGTTTTTAGTAAGTATTATTAATTTGTGTAATGTAAGTAGCTACTGTTTATTTGCATTAATAGAAAATCCCATTAGAGAGGCGTAAAATAAAACAAAAACTAATTTCTCCAAAACATTACACCTGCCATTATCTCATAATGCAATTTTCTCACTGAGGCCTTCTTTCCAGCCAACTCGGAGCCGCGGTGGCCGAATGGTCAGACCATTCGCCTCTCACCAATGCGATTTGGGTTCGACTCCCGGCGGGGTCGGTCCTCGAATTTTCACACGTGGGAATCGTGTCGGACGACTCCGTTAGTCGGCGGGTTTTCTCGGGGATATAGTCATTTAGGCGATGCTCCATTCTCATCTCATGTCATCCCCATCAGCGCTGAAGACCTCTATGTTAAGCGCTGACCAAAAATCTCTCTCTTACTCATGCCAACCTACTCCTAAATGATGGTACAATGAACCATTATCGGCAGGTAGGAATTGTCTATGGTACAAATGATGAAAATAAGGTACAAAACGATAATTATGGTATGACCTGAAAACACTGGTACTGAAAGCTATCGTAAAATCAAATGCTATAGCTTTAAATTGCGTAACCGCCTTTACTCGTAATGCACAGTGTACAGCGGAGGCGGAGTGGATCGCATAACAGCGGAATGAGATCGCAGCTATAATGTGACAGCCACATATCAGATGTCCGACACAGCTGAGACGACATTCCACAGTAAAATGATACAACCCACTAGCCACGTGTCATACGATCTGTAGTCGAGAAACTGAGCGTTCACAGGCTTGTGTTTCTTCCAGAGGAGTGGAATGTGTCTCAGAAGTATTGACTTAACATTTTGCAACATCCGGTAAATACGACCGTAAAGAATTTGCGTCAACTTTTTGGGTACACGTTTAGTTCAATTTTTGTTCTAGCTACCCTAATACCGAGTTATGGTGGAGATCGGAGGAATTGCAGGTCCTAACTGCGATTCAGAACTGAGTCTCATTAGCCTACAAGGGAGGAAGGGAGGGGATTCAAGCAAGGGGACATGCATCACGATACAGAGAGATTGGGCAGTCGTGGTCGAGATTGGGGCCATGGCTACTTTCCTATGGCTAGGATACACAGATTTCTGCATCGACGTGTTTCAATGCACTACACTGTAAAGTGTTTGTTCATTTACAAAGAAAATCTTTGGCAACCCAGTTTCGAAAGAAATTCCTGGTAAAACTACAGAGATTGTATTTGTAATAAAGTATGAAGTATATACATGTTTGCAAAATTACGAGGGATAGCCTTGGGGTTGTACCTGCAGCAAGGAAAAAATTGAATTTTAGATACCCGTCTTATGTTAATAATTTCACCTAATGTATATATTAATTAACGTTTTAAAAAATAAATTTTACATGAAATTATTTTTGATTTAAGAAGGGGCTCGGATTTGAACCTGCATCAACGCGCATTGATATAAAGCGTCTTTCCCTTAGGCCACCCTGGATTCCATTCTTTATAATTTCAGTTTATTTGTATATATTCTATGCACAGTTAAGTTCAGTAATAATCTTATTTTTATGTATTTTTTTTAATTTTATAGCATGCACTCATTATGAAAAGTCACTTTACTAAAAAAAAATCCGCTACAAAATATACAATTTGGAGTCTGGCATGGTTGGAAGAAATAACGCCAATTTTCATCTCTAACTCATACACTTTATACAAGACTGTTTAAAATCCGAAAAACTTACAGCATGTTTTAATGTTTGGCTCATAGTATCTTGATGCATAACATCATCTAATTGGTCCTTCTCTAACTTGACACCTATTGAAGAGCACTGAGCCAATAACAATA
Source organism: Medauroidea extradentata (assembly GCA_003012365.1). Taxonomy (NCBI): domain Eukaryota; kingdom Metazoa; phylum Arthropoda; class Insecta; order Phasmatodea; family Phasmatidae; genus Medauroidea; species Medauroidea extradentata. The sequence continues at coordinate 107,017 of PNEQ01034247.1, forward strand.
AAGAATCAAATAAACGCTGTCTCAACTAAAGGTACTTCAGTATCAGCAACCAACCAATAAACAGCTGTCATATGCTTGCGTACACTATATTATTGAAAGCAAGCCTACAAGTCAGTGTACCCGAGAATTGTTATGGTGTCTACCTAGACCGTCAAATGTGGATACTTTGACTGCTGGGGTAAAACTGACCAATTCAAAATATTTAATTTGGTGCCATTTGGCGAAGAAATGGCAAACTTTACCTGAATGGAGAAAATTTAAGGGCTTGTTCCTTAGTATTTTTCAGACTGGTGCTAATAACTCAAATATGTTTTAACCGAAAACTTTGAAAATAATTTGAGACAATATGCAGTCACACGATGCACAGTACCATAGCCATCTTTAGTAGAAGGCCGCGGCCATAAATCTGGCAACACTGCCAAGAAGGGTCGATTTAACACCTTCTTTAACTCTGGCTGTCCCTGATTCGTTATTTTGTCTACATGCCGACGAATCAGGGACAACCATTGCCGTTGGAGAGCTAAAGAAAGTGTTAAAATGACCCTTCTTGGCAGTGTTGCCAGATTTATGGCCGCGGCCTTCTACTAAAGATGGCTATGGCAGTACTGGATGTGTTTTTAAAAATAATGTGCCATTCGTCAGGAAAAAAATGTTTTGCTTCATTTTGGCTTATTTTCATGATAAAAAACGTGGTATTTTGGGAGACGAAATCTAAAAATCCGTTCAGTACATTGCTACAAAAAAATTCAGCTACGAATTATGACATATAAGTAGGGGCCGGAGAATTTAGCGGATTCAGTGACCTGCATGTTAGAATGCAATGCCCAGTGCACACTTAAGCCCCGACCATTTGTCTATTAGCTGCTACTCAGTGGAACAAGAGACGATGAACGAATAGATGGGGCTTGAATATGCATAGTATAATGGATTATAGCTAGGGCCCGGTCATTTTCGCGAAAAGATTTTTGCAGCACTTTGTTTCAGTGCCTTACGTGCGCACCTGCAACTCTGCTTCGTGGTCAGTGATTGGATGCCGTAACATACAACTTCTGGAGGTTAAACTCGCAAATCACAGACGCGTTGTGTCACAGTTAGCCATGTATTGATTGGAACAGTCAAATGAATAATAACTCTGCACAAAACACTCTGCCAATAATCATGAAGTTGAACTGCAGGTGTGCACGTAAGACACTGAAACAAAGTGGGGCAAAAATCTTTTCGCGAAAATTACCGGGCCCTAATTATAGCATGCAGGTCTTTGAATCCGCGAAATTTTCGGGCCCCTACATATAAGTGTCAAAACTGTGGAGCAAAATTTTGATATGAGTATTAGGTACGAATTTCCGAAATCCCTGAAAAACTAAGGAACGAGCCCTCAAGGGTTTAAATACTTAACCATACTTATTTATTTCTTCATTAATTTGGTTTCAAATAAAAAAATCGTGAGCCTGTCAACGTTACACTTGCAGTCAAAGTATCCACAACTGAAGGTATATCTGACGCAGGGGCACTTCATTTTTGCGAAAAATGTTTGCACCAGTTGGTTACAAAACTTCATGTGTACATCTACACCCCCCCCCCTTCATTGTTAGTGATTGGATGATTCTAACTCTCAACGTCTCGCGGTTCTACCCGCTAAGCACTGACTAGGGCCCTGTAGTTTTCGCGAAAAGATTTTTGCGCCACTTTGTTTCAGTGTCTTACGTGCACACCTGCAACTCAACTTCATGATTAATGGCAGAGTGTTTTTGTGCAGAGTTATTATTCATTTGACTGTGCCAATCAGTACACGGATAACTGTGACACAACACGTATGTGATTTGCGGGTTTAACCTCCAGACGTTGTGTGTTAAGGGCGCGGTATACCACAATTTTCATCACCATTTTTTTTTTATTTGTACCGGATATTAATTTTTTCTTTTTTTAGACATAAAATGTGACTAAATTTGGCTCTAATGAAATTATTTTATCTCTCATAGTTTTCGCGTAATCGCTTGTTAAAGTCATATTTTGCATGTTTCCGTTTTGACTACACTAAAACCAACTGATATACCAAACTCAAAAAAATCACAGTGGATAAAGACATTGCAGGCTACAATGACATGCTCATAAAAATACAGAATAAATATTATTTGTATAAAAAAATTATTGAATTTTTAAAATTTTTATTTTTAGTTTCAACATTTTTTTAAATCCAAATAATTTTTATTATTTATTTAAATGAGCATGACATTGTAGCCTGCAATGTCTTTATCCACTGTGATTTTTTTTAGTTTGGTATATCAGTTGGTTTTAGTGTAGTCGTTAAAACGGAAACATGCAAAATACGGCTTTAACAAGCCATGATGCGAATACTATGAGAGATAAAACATTTTAATAAGCGGCAAATTTAGTCACATTTTGTGTCTAAAATAAGGAAAAAATATGTGTGGTACAAATAAAAAACAAAAAAAAAATGTTGATGAAAATTGCAATAAACCGCGCCCTCAAGGCATCCAATCACTGACCACAAAGCAGTGCTGAGGTGTGCACGTAAGGCGCTGAAACAAAGTGCTGCAAAAATCTTTTCGCGAAAAGTACCGGGCCCTAGCGCTGACATATTATGTCGCAGTAACGTTGTTCTGATTAGTACTGTCAAATACGTGACGCCTCTACACTTCGTCACTTGTACGAATCACTATACTCCCTTTACTCTTACTTTAGAACCTACAAGTGGGTTAATAGTTTTGATTGGTTATCCTACGAGCACTGTGTCAGTACGCATCTGGAAGTAGTTCCCATTTGTAAGAGTTAATCACTGCATGTATACTTATTATTACGTAATTATATTTCTATTTCCCATGACATACATGATTGCACAACCCAGGTGCAAATATAGTTTGCCGGCAGAATTCACACTTGTGTTTCTACAACGAGGTACAAATCACAATTTATTATTTGATATTTTGAATAGATGTTTAACTCCAGCACAATTAATCTAAGCGTCGTCCCACATTGCCCGGTGTTGTCACTGCGCTCGGACGGCTTGTGACGTCAGACGGCGGCCATGTTGTGACGTACTGTTTCGCGGGAGTCTGAAAAGCGGAATTTTCAAATTATTACAATCATGGGAAATCTGTCGCAAAATTAAAAACGAAAACTTCAGGACGACTTATTGTTTCATGCTGCTTCTATTGAATTAATTACTGAAAATAAATTGAGGGACCAATTGGCATGTAACTTATTAAACTACTCTTGGAGGACGCTCGGCCCATTGGCCACCACTGTATCAACGAGCAACCAATCAGCAGCTGTTGTTTGCTCGTGTACGCAAATATTCTTGGCCGTCTGTCTCTACGTATCACTGGACACACCAGGGATGAGAGAAAAGTACAGACCGAGCATTAGCAGCCTATAACGAGGTAAGGTTAGAAAGAACAGATGTTTTCTTATGCGAGAGTTTGGCACAGGGAAAATTTCTGCCGTTAGTTTCGCTGCAATCGCGAGTGCACCAGAAAAATATGAAACTGTAGTAAAATTAATTCTAAATAGACTTAAAATTGACAGAAGTCATTAAATTTAATTTTAAAGTGAAAATAAATCAATTTCGCGTTTCAGATTATTAACTTAATGTAACTTAAAAATCAGGTAAGCTCTGTGATTGGTCAGTTTTCACATATTAGCGATACTAGCGCTCAATTTTCCCTGTGCCAAACTTTTAACATTGATCTTTCTAACCTGTAGTAAAGTTAACCTTAACTGAGGGCAAGCTGACTTTGTTTATTCAGGTAGAAATATGGCTGAGGGCAATCAGTTGTTCATGTAAATGTATTGAGAAGTGAGGTTATGGTTGGCCAACCCACAGCCGCATCGCGTTGCTATGGTAACAAACATCATTTTTCAGTTACCAATATGGCGGACGAGCTCCTCCTCCTTCCGTCTCAAGACCTCATATCTCTCGTCCTTAGACATACGTTATGCTCCAGTTGTATGTTTCTCAAATCTCTGGGATCATCCAGTATCACTGCAGATTATTAAGGCAATGGAACTAGCTGGTGCTAAATTATATTCAGCGAAAATCATGTGTCCCTGCAGGAAAGTTATACGAAAAAAGCCTCGCACAGGCAAAGTTGTCAATAGTTATACAGGATTACAATTACTTTTTGTTTCGTTTTTTTTTTAACTGTCATTATTTTACGAGTCACGAAGCTGTAACAACTCATAAATTTATAATATTACAGATAATTTTTAACCTCTCCCATTTAATCATTCAAATTATTTGCGTACACTTACAGAGAATATAATTTAATAAGTTTTGATTTATATTTATAATCTATTGTCAAACAATATTTTTAGGGGCGTAATTTAAAAAAAAAATAATGAATGTGCAAAAATAAAAAAATAAAATGTCTATCTGTGCAATTCCAAAGTTACAATGGTTTATTATCCAATATAAATCCGTTTTTCAGTTCCGTGATTGCAATAGTTTTTACGAACAGAGAACAACAAACTTACGACTTTAACATGTCTTTACAATTAAACTATGAAAAATATTTTTTTTTGTTTGGGAGAAAAGACATTCCTTTTACAGTATAATAGTTTAAAGATGTGTTCCAAACATTAAATCCCGAATTTTGTCTTTAAAAGTACCCTTAAGCCTAGTACACACGGGTAGTTATTTTGTACATGAAAGTGAGCATTAAAAATTGCAGAAGGTAGAGAACAATAGCTAGCGTTCTAGCTAGTATCTTACAAAATCAATGTTTACTTCCCACAATCAACTTCTTGTACAAGAAGGTGTGCACAGTTAAAATTTTGAATGCACATTTTAGAGCTGTATTTTGGGTTATTTGTGCAATACTTATTGTGTCTGCACAACATATAAATTGAAATATTATCCGTAGTAGATAATATCCTGGTTTACGTGACATGATGCACGATGCAGCAATATTCCTTCAATAGCTGCTTTTTGTCCTGCTAGAAACTATTTATCTCAAAATACTTCGTCTCTGTATGTTATTTCATTTAAAAATAGTTGCGTAAGCATAAGAAATTGTTATTTTACATTCTACTTGTACAAGAAAGACAAGGAAATATAGAACCGTCCCTATCCCGCACTAGCTATTATACAAGTCCTTGTATACTAGCCTCTTGTATGCTCGGTAGCCGTTCACACGATACAAGTTTGGTACAAGTCGAGGTGGACAAGAAAGTGTCTACTTTCTTGTACAAAAAAGATGCCCATGTGTTATACTCTGTAGAGACTAAACAGTTTTACGCGTTTATCAGGTCAGTTTCCTATAGACACAAGCGAGGTATCAGGATGAGTGACTGCTGCCTTGTCTTTGAGATAAGAGAGCAGCAGATACTTAATGTTTGACAATTCCGGTTCAAGTCCGTAGAGTTCGAACGTTCTTGAGATAAACAATAGCTCGAAGTTCATGCTGCCCAACAAACTATGGTCCAATGACTAACGTGAAAACAAATATTTGATTATTTAGGCATGTGATCTTGAAGATTACAGGGCAAACTGCTGAGACACAAGTTGCAGACCGACATGAAATACAAGTAATTCTTACAGTGGTGCATAGGCGTAGCCAGGGTTCCAACAATGGGGGCGCAGGAAGGGTTCGATCACGCCCTTACTTTGAGGGGAAGGGTGAATTTTTACACGACGCCGGAATGTATAGACCCCAAACATAGGCGGGGGTCCGGGGGTCCTCTCCCGGGGAAATTTTTATGATCGAGGTGCAAAATGGTGCTATTTAGACAGTTTTACGGTCAAAATATTGAGTATACTACTGGAAGAAATGGTAACATTTTTAAATGATAAAGATATATGAGTGAAGAATTAAAACACATTCAGTGCACTATTTAAATAAATTATTCAACCTCAGTTTTTATGCGGGGTGCGGCCGCACCCTTGCGCACCCTCTTGGCTACGCCTATGCTGAGTGGTGAGCTTCAGAAGTAATTTTTAGCTTAGTAGTACCAATCTTAGGAAATGTTTTTCAGAATTTTGGCAAAAATTAGTACACATATGTTACATAGAAAACTAATTTGAGTTTGGTGTATTTCGTTCATCTTGTGATTATATTTTTTATATGTCGAAGATGGTGGCAATTTTTATATTTTTTTCAACTTAGTTTTTCATACTTCGTAAACATTTTTTGTCAGAATTTCACAAAACTTGGTACACTTATACTACATATAAAGCCGAATTGACTTTTATGTATTTCGTTCATCCTGTGTTTATATTTTCACAGTGGTGGTCTTTTAAAAATATTTTTAGAATAGTCTAACATAGCTTAGGAAATATTTTTCAGAATTTAACAAACTTGGTACACGTATACTACAAGCAAAGTTGACTTAAATATTGCGCATTTCGTTCATCCTCTCTTCATATTTTCAAAATGATGGCCATCTTCATAATTTCTTAGCATAGTAATACATATTTTAGGATACAGCCTATTATTTTTAGAACTTCATCAAACTTGGTACACATATACGCATACAACCTGTCTTGACTTTTGTATATTTCGTGTCATTTGGAATATATTGAAAACGGCGGCTTTTTTTAGTTATCTTTATGATAGAAAGACATCCGAGATAAATTTTTACCTAATTTATTAAACTGGTTACTGGCATATTGCTTAGCAAGCTGACTTATCTTTAGTAAATGTCGTATTCCATGCGTCTAAATCAATAGTATAATTTGATATTCCTAGATTATGTAAACGAATTTAACTTTCAAGGTCAATTTGCACACGCTTTGAGGACAGTAGGCTAATAAGTTACGCTGGTAACTACTTGTTTCATGTATAACTATTAAAAATGTTTCCAACGAGTTTATCTACGAAAAGAAGACACACTTCTATGTCCCTATGATTTTAAAAAACGCCGTCCGCTAGTTAAAAACGGCAGCGGACGGCATTTTAAAAATCATAGGGACACATGTTTTAGACTACTCAGTCGCATGTGGCAGGTTCTGCCCTCCTGTACCTGATCCCTAAGGCTTAACAGGAGACAACTTATCAGTTCTTTATACCGGGGGGATGCCACCCACCCCGGGTCAGCCATTGTCCAGACACACCCATAAATCTGGTGAAGATAGGGTAGTTGAATACCACTATCAGAAAGAGATACGCTCCTTCCAATCGCGGTGGTGGGTAGTGAAAACCCACTCACCTAGCAACAGAATACCTTCAGGTTA
>PNEQ01034248.1:0-10849 GCA_003012365.1 Medauroidea extradentata
ATTAAAATTATAATTAAAAGAAACCTCGTGTTATTGCTCTCTGGGAATCGGGCATGTTTAACTCCACTGAGGCACAAACTGTGTTCTCAGACAACGACTGTATTTTCTCTTGCTTTTTAAATTAGCCCTCAAATTAACTGTAAGGTAGATAGATAGAGGACTTGTCATAACCTTATAAGAAAAAAAACCTTACAGAGTGGCGCCCAACGTGGGGTGATACATAGATAAATAGCCAAACAAATATTTTTCGGGGTTAGCAACCACTGAAGCTTTGGAACATCAATAGGCCTACATAAGAAAATCAAAATAATATTATTTTGAACAACAAACATATTTATTTGCTCCTGTAGAAATAAATAATTTGATTACGCCAGAAAAGTTTGTTTGATTGAATAAAACCTCTATATACGCTTATGATTCAAGTGGAAGAATATGTCCAACTATGTTAGAAATAAATATTTGAAAAGGGAAAAACAAACCGTAATGAACCGAATTTTGTACAAAAACGTAAATACTACGTGAGCGAGTAGGATAATTCCTGAAGTAATTTGCAGTAACTAATAACTAATCACAGAAATAATAACGGAGCCATTATTTCAGTTTAATTGTCCTATCTTGTAAGAACTAATTAGTAAAAATTTCTTTAATTTTACGACGTTCTTGAATCAACACGCAAGGAAACCCATTTTTCGCGAGGAAAAGATATTTGTCATTAAAATATCCTAAATACTATATACACACCTGTTGCTCATGGATATAAGTTGATTTATCGCGAAAAATTTTTATGGTAACGTATCCTTGAAAACGTAGCAGTTTCTTACAACATACGTGGTTGGAAGATGTCTGCCCGACACGACATAGTTGTCCGTAGACCAATAACAGGCTTCAGATAATACTCTATAGGACGTTCACTATAAAGTGAGCGCTGCATATAGTTTTCTCTGGGCCGTTTTGCAGTTATTTTTATTACTTTTAATATGAAAATTTTCATGTAACTAAAAACCAGTTAAAATGTTTGAACACACTCAAAATTTAACGTCTATTGGCCCAATGAAGCACATTTTTAATTAATTAAAAGTTCTGCTGAGTGTTCAGTTTAAAGTGAACAGCCTATAGTAGAATTCTCATCGGCTCTGTCGAATAATCCCACAGTTTCACGTACGACGACGGCCAGAAGCACAACAAATGTTTCTGACATGTTAGACGAACGTTGAAACTAAGCAAACAGTCGTGTTTTCAAGTAGTTAATCACTTCTAGAATTCAACCACGTGTGTATGTAAAAAAACTGTTCCTGTTTAACAGTACCAATCAGAATAATACTATTCTGGCGGTTAACTGGTGTGATTCGGATGTAGGCACCCAATATATGCAGCGAATAGAAGCAACACACCACGGATATTGACTGGAGGTACTGTGTTTCCAACTTCAGCTTGTAACGGAATCACTATGGAAGAACAATTGGTTGCCCTAATTGACCACAAGGCGAATATAAACATAATTAAAGAAACACGTTAACGCATTCAATGGAGACCGGATTGGTGATGCTGACTTGACCAATACAAAAAATTACCTACCTTTGAGGTTATAGGTAGACCCCCAGTGATATTCGCGAAAAGAGTTTTGCCCCACTTTGTTTCAGTGTCTAACATACACATCTGCTGTTCTACTTCATGGTTATTGGCAGCGTGTATTTATGAAGTGATGTCTCTCATTTTACCTTGCGAATAACAATAACGTTACTACAACTTCACAAGTCTGTGATTTGCCAGTGAAACCCCAAGACACGTCAGAGCTAAGACGTCCAATCACTGATTATGAAGCAGAGCTGCAGATGTGCACGTAAGTCACTGAAACAAAGTGGGACAAAACTCTTTTCGCGAAAATTAGGGGTCCCTAGTTATATGTGTAAATACTTTGCAGGAGGTTGGTAATTCTGCTGTGTATTTTCCAGTTATTGGTAAGAAGCTATCTGTTTTTCAGGCTGTGACTTAGCAGGCCAACGGTGAGACGAAATGAGAACGTACAACATCTTGCAGTCTAGTAGGCTGCTAGGAAATAACGCAGATTTTGAACGTCCCTCCCGATATGTTTGAATGTAGGGTAGACAGGCGAATCAGGAAAATCTATTGCCATAGGAGAGCTCATATAGCGATTATAATACCCTTGTTTGGCCGACTGGGTTCCTTCATCGATGGCTGGAGCCTTCGAAATGCTAGCCCACGCGATTCCAAAACGCAAGACTGCAAGATAATGATACGGAATGTGCTTATATTGCCGCCGGCAGAGGCGGGATGTTCCCAGAGGCATTCTATTCCTTCCTCTTCCCTCCTTTCCCAACGAACGCGCCAACCATTTTGAAATTTATCCGGGCGAAGAGGTATGTATATATATACACACACGCGGCGCGCGCTATTCCCATATCCCGCTTTCTCACGTCGGGGCATGGGCCCATAACGATCGCCCGCGCCATTGAATAGTAATAAGATACGTACACTCTCGGTAATGGCGGGCTCGATGGCAGGGGAGGGCGGTGGAGAAGGATGGGGAAGGCGGAAGATGCCACAAGCGCCGTTCCATCGTCTTCGAGGATCCACTAGCTATGCTTAGACTCACCCTCATCCCTCCCCCAACATCCAACAACGCATGCGTCTCCACACACACTCCAATACACATACGCACGGCGGCGTAACTCAGGCAGGGAGAGAAATTCGAGTTTGAAGAGACGTGTCGCGCGTTCCATATGGTCGTTACGGGCGGAGAGACTTTTTCTTCGGCGACGGTTTGGTTTGGTCATGACCCGTTGTCGGTGAGAAAATAGAGGTTGAGGTGTATATAAGTCCCCCAGTTCTTCACCTTGTAGACTTTTATTTCCGGAAAAATTATTTACCAGTATGATTCTCGATTGATAAAGTAGCGGGACGTATAACTAATTATGGAATGTCTACCGCATTTCCGTCGATTCTTATAAATGCGAAGTAATACGTGTTCTTCAAGGATGATCCTGTGACAACAGTAATACACGTTAATTATTACGTAAGTTAGTTAAGATTATTGATTATGAGAGTTCGCGATTTGCGTTAAAGCACTCGCCTCCCACTAAGGCGATCTGGGGTCGAATCCCGACGGGGTCGGTCCCTGGATTTTCGCATGTGGGAATCGTGCTGGACGGTGCCGCGGGTCGGCGGGTTTTCTCAGGAATCTCCCGTTTCCTCCGGCCCTTCATTCTGGCACATCATGTGACTCCTCACCAGGACTAAAGACCTACATGTAAAGTACTAACCTAAATCTCTTCACTTCACTTCTACCGCCTTCCTCTCGATTCTTAGAAAGAGCGATGTAATGCATGTCGTTTTACGGTGGCTCCGTAACATAGTAACTGTCGTTAACGCTTACGTAAGTTTGTAATTCTTGATCATAACTCCCTTGCTTCATGGGTTCGACGAAATTGCAGATGTAAAAAAATACGGAACTTTCGATGGAAAACCAAATTCTAAACTAAATATGGAAACGAACCGCTACGCTTGCAGCATATAAAACACTGCTTAATTTTCTGGAAGCTTGATTAACGTGCTGGTGAGAATATTAAAGTAAATAAGGAAATGAACGTACAATTCGTAAAAATAATCTATACGAAAATGAAATTATATACACAAACAAGCATTATTCATATGCGTTCATGTATAAAGAAGAATACTTATTTCCCACCAAGTGTTACGTGTATTTTAGGAAAACCACATTTGTCTAGTAAATAAGGCATTCTTCTCCAGCATACAATGTAAACTGTCACCTTAATTTCTGAGCATCTGAAACCGCCAGTATTTTTTTTCGTAGAAACTGTTAATCGCGTATTATAATGTATTTTTGTTACAGTGTACATCGGATTGGATTATATTATGATACTTCCTTGAAATTGCAGTAATTGTATCCATTTTAGTATTCAACGTATTTGAGTAAAATATGAATGGTTGTATCTTAAATTAATAAATGAACGCGCAGGTTATAAAATAATTATTGGGCTGTAGATGTTTGCAGGGATAGCTCTATCAGAAGATCTACGGTGTTGTTGTTCGACGCAGACCTCTCATTTCTGCGTCCAACGGTACGTGAATCTTAACAGCAACGTGCTACAAGGCTTCTGCAGAGCTAAATAAATCCTGGCAGTTTCAGTTGTAATATTTAAGTAGAAATGTACACTGAACCTGCTTAATTTAGACTGATATCAGTGCCTCAGAAGATGAAACATCTTACTCCGAGAAAGAGTTCGAGCAACCAAGCGCGATTTACTTCCGGCAAACCCCGGCGTCCAAAATCTTCCCGAGGAGTCCCTACACTTGAATTATATTCGTGTTCCTCGTGCGAGAAACTGATTGCAGGTCTCAAAACTCCATTAGCCCAGGGAGGATATCCTTCCTCGCGGCCACCGTAGAAGGGGAGGCGGAGGGAAGAGAGCCATTAATTAACGGTTAATTGGATTAATTGCAGTCGTTACTCGCGAACCGTGTAAAAGTGCCCGACCCGCCGGACCATCAGGCGGGGAGCGCATTCTGGTGCCGGAAAGAAGTGATCTGGACGGTTTGATGGGTTCCTTGGGACAAACAAAAACAAAGAGATGGGCGTTTTATGCCTTTATTCTCTTCTTCACCCTCTGCGCCTTTTGTGTCTTCTTGCGAACGTTCCTGTAAGCCGCAGATGTCTGCAACTCCTGCAGATGCTCTGACTGGCCCGTGTAAAGAAAAATTCAAATATCTGAGTAGGCATAAATAACAAATGCCAGCAACGGAACAGCTGATTTTTCACATCATACACAGGATATGAGTGCTTAAATAAATAAATACATATAAACTGTAATGTATAATCTTACAATTAACTTTAGGTACGAGTTTGTTTCTACGAAATTGCCACCTAAGAATGCTTATTAGGAGAGTCCATGATTTTTTGGTGAAAAGAATTCTGCAACAATTTGTTTCAGTGCCTTACGTGCACACCGGAAACGCTGCTTCATGGTCGGTAACTGGCTGTTTTTAACTCTCCGCGTCTAAGGTTCTACCCGCAGATCACAGCCGTGTGGTGTCGTGGTAACTTTGTTCCTGTTGGCACAGTCAAATGAACCCTGCCCATAAACATAGAGCAAAGCTGCAGATGCACACGTAAGACTTTAAAACAAACTATTGCAGAATTCTTTTCATAAAAAATCGTGGGCTCTACTTATTAGCGTATGTAACTTTTGTACGTGTAACAATTCTTACGTTTTTTAATTACTTTGCGTATTCAATTGTTTGATATGTGACATAAATAAAGGCAACTTTAAGTGGCGTCTTATAATACAATTTACATAAAATAATAATTATCATGTTTAATACCTCTCTTTTAAACGATTTGAATGAAAATAAATTTCAGTTTGTTCTTAATTTGAGCCCGTAATTAACCGAATAAACGTTTATGCATTTTTTCCTTTAGTTGGTTTAAAGTTCATTCCACTACTGGCTAGAAAGAAAATGTGTTTTCTTATGGGAGAGTTTGGCACAGGGACAATTTCTGCCGCTAGTTTCGATGCTATCGCGGAGGGACAAGAAAAAAACGAAACCGCTGTGAAATTAAAGTTAAACAGTCTTGGAAAAGAAAGCGTTATAAATCATCAACTAAATGTATCTTAAAATTAAGGAAAGCTCTGTGATTGGTGAGTTTGTATCCATTATCGATACCAGCGCTCAAGTGGCAGAAATTTACCCTGTGACAAACTTTTAACATTTTTCTATCTAACCTGTAGTAAAGTTAACCTTTGTTGGGTAAATATAATTTCAAAATGTCGCTAGTAGGCTATCTCAATTCGCGCAACTAACTAATTTAAATCAAAGCAGCAAGAATTGAGAAAATTATCTCGTTATAAATCAACTCATAAACGTTGCAATAGGGATGCATTGGTGTGTTTCAAGTGCGGGCAATGGCTGTACACAACGCTGAATGTCGGTTGGCCCATTAGACTGGCAGGTGCAGGCGTACAGGAGGAGGAAACATACTCTCAAGTTAAACTGCTTCAGTCATAGCAAATTAAAAACTGTTGGTTGGTTGTGCTTGTACCAACTTTAATACCATTGCACCAAGTGTACAGTCGTGTCTAATACCTAGGGACCTGTGATTTTCACATAAATATTTTTACGCTATTTTGTTCCAATGCCTCAGATAACACCTACAACTCTGCTCCGTTGTCAATGATTGGTAGAGACCTGAAAAATTCGCGTTTTCTTTCAGACACAAGCTAGAATTCCAACAACTGTAAATTCGTGCCACTTTCACAATTGGCCGTTGACTTATTTAACACCACCCTGAAGCCGATGAATCAATAATAACAATGTATAGAGTACACTAGTAAATCGCGGGAAAAATTGTTCGTTTGCTAGGCTCCAACATACTGTGTATAACACTGAAGGTTTTACACTTTTAGGGCCACGATTTTGTCGCGAAAAGATTTTTGCCCTACTTTGTTTCAGTGTCTCACGTGCACATCGGCAGCTTTGATTCATGGTTATTGGCAGCGTGTCTTTGTTCAGACATGCTTCTCATTTGACTTCACCAATCAGATTTAAGATTAATGTGACTCCTTACGTCTGTAATTTGCCAAGGCAAGAGAGAGTAAAATTATCCAATTACGGGCGATGTAGCAGACCTGCAAATGTGCACATGACGCATCGAAACAGAATGTTGCAAAAATCTTTCCACCATAAAATCGTGGCTCTAGCTATCATTTATATGAAGCACTGTGTCCCTCTTCAACAGAACCAATTAGAACTGTACAGTTTTAACACAGAACGTATGTGGTTTGCCAGAAAACTGTTCGCTCGTGTCACGATTGAGATACTACAGTTTATTGGAGACTATGTTAAATATTTTCGCGATTTTCCAGTGTCTCTAACAATGTAACAAATTGCGGCGTCATTTCACTGTGTCAGCGATCAGCCAACGAACAGAGAATTGAGTTCGCGTATTTTCTTGGAGGCTAGCCTACAGGTCAGGGAAACCGCGAATTTTTCACGTCTCTGATGATTGGACATTTATAACAAGTCTTGTGGCTCTACCCGCTAGTTGCAGTAACCTTGTTCTGATAGGCGCAGTCAAACACGTGACGTCTCTACACAAATACACGCTGCAGATAACCACGTAGCAGAGCTACAGCTGTACACATAAGGCATGAAACAAATTGTAGCAAAAATATTTTCGCGAAAAATCATCGGTCACTACTAATACCGCTTCGCCACTGGTGCAATGTTACTTATGTATAATAGCGCAGATTTTCACAAAAAAAGCAAGTTTATTTATACGAATTTTTATCTGAAGTTAAAGCATGGAAACTGCACGACATTTAACTTTACATATATTATTGCAGACTTTGTAAATTTATTTGTTTGCGCACTTTGTGTTTTAAATACCTAGTTCTCAAATATTACTATAAATGCGGCTGCACATTGCCGTAAATTAAATATATGTCTTACAAATTTAATCCGTATTTATTTGAAATGAAAAGATGTGAGGCTTTAAATCATACATTTTTCGACATTTTAAGCACATTTAACTTTACTTTTGACCGGCAAATTTTATTGACAAATAAATTTATACAATTTGTTTCTTGTCAGCTCAACATAACATAACCAGAGTAAAGAGAACAGGAAGTGAATTATTGAGACTCTCTCTGCAAATTTCTAAGGGGCCACCGTTTTTCACACCATCGTTAGCTATTAAATTAATAAAGTGAATTGGTTTATATTTACTTAATTTCTTAAGTACTGATTCAATTGAAACCTCTCAGTGCTAATGTCTCACACATACAAACAATATATAGTCTTATTTACTCGTCAGGGGAAAAAATATTTTATCTTAATTACAAGCTAACTAGCAATCAGGCTTATCGCCATCAGCATCTTTTAGGTGGTTCAAAATATGATAGACTTTTGTTTCAAGTGTTGAACATTGTTAGATGCCGCATTTTACTTACATATCAA
This sequence comes from Medauroidea extradentata, assembly GCA_003012365.1. Lineage (NCBI taxonomy): Eukaryota > Metazoa > Arthropoda > Insecta > Phasmatodea > Phasmatidae > Medauroidea > Medauroidea extradentata. Next base: position 7,996 of record PNEQ01034248.1, read on the forward strand.
CCAGATATTTTTATCTGTTTAATGTTTAGGGCAAGATGTGTGTTGCATAAACCCCCAACGTTAAGCAAATTGTTTTACAACACGTAACCTAACAAAAATCAATTGTTAGAGACCGGAAAAAAGGTCAGGTTCACTGACATGTAGGCTGGCATCCAAGAACATCCGTATATTTAAGCAGACATTATCTGCTTGCTGAATTTTTGAAAACGTAGAAGCATAGTTTCAAGTGTGTGTTCTTTTTGTAGATAAACACAGTACGAATAAGTTAAGCGGTTTCGCGTAAAAAAGAATACGCGTGACACGCTGCAACGCCCCGCCCATGCGCCAGTCGAAGACTCCTCTTAAACTGCCGGTACACATTGATAACGTTCAGCTATAGAAGCAGTGGCGTTGGCAAAGTCTTGCATATGTCTTCTACGAGAGTCTCCATGGAAGATCGTGAAAGAATGAAGAACCATGTTCCCAGGAAAACAGCTTCACGGACCGAGAGCAAGCATCGGTGTCTTCCTGGGCAGTATTATAATTCCCGGCCGATAATTTGAGATTCCCACCTCCGTTTTGTTCGACGCTGCTCACAAACGAGGAATGAGAGGCGTGTGATTAAAAAAAAAAAATACAATCCAGACTTCCCAACCCACACTTCTTACTGCCGCCATGTTGAAATGGTTTTTCTATCGCGGTTGTTGTGTAGTCCACGGCTGTGCTTTCGCGAGAAGCGACCGCTGTTTTTCTTAGCTATCTAAGTAGATACACAAATGTTGTTGTAAAATTTTAATGATTGCTTTAGTTTCAGAGAAATGTGTTAGTATTTGTTTAATAGTTGTTACGTTCCCGTGTTATTTAAGTCAATAAAAATAAAAACGACACGTAATTTTCAATTAAATAATTTGACAGCACCACATTAAAGAACCAAATGCAATGGGCTAAATAAAGACATAAACTTTCGTTATGTATGTGCTAAAGACAAATAAGTGTATCTGTAATTGATAAAATTGTTATTTCTTTTATCTGAACATGATATTGGTGATAAATATTTTCAATTATTTTGCCGACATAAAAGTTAATTTTTAAATCATTTTCATACATGTCAAAAAAATTTTAATTGTACACGTCTACGTTATATCATTCTCAAGTAAACAAACTGCCCCAGTTGTAACATAATTGCTCTTTTACCTTAAAATATACTTAAAATCAGATGCGTTCCATCAAATTGTAAAGCAATGATCAGCCAAAAACAGCAAAAGTAGGCCTAATGCAATTAATACTACGGCAGAAAGATAACCGTAACCAAAAAAAAATTAAATTTTAACATTTTAATTATGTCATCCGCAGTAACTAAATTTAAATTCAAGGTGTGTAGTTACAGATATTTTTGTATTAAATTTCTCGTCCGTTAAATAAAGGAATAATAAAAGCTCTTCCTACTTCAAAAATTTCACAAGCAGTTTGCTTCCTTACAAATGAATTTCAAGGGAATTTCTAATAGTTTGACTGGCAACGCAGCTGATTGTAAATTTAAAGTGCTGTTTGTTGTATAATAAGTTTCGCAATTAATTTTTGCTAAATTTTTATTAATAAAAAAAGTCTTGAACTATTAAAGTTTCATGGTCGTAGACAAAATTCGTATTTGTTAGTATCGGCTAAAATTCAATGGCCTATACTCACCAAAATATGCAACGTAATGTTATTGGCTTTGCGCCCTGATGTCTTCGTCTGTCCTTATTACATGATAGTGGGGATGTTCCAGTTAGCCTTACGTCATTTGTCAGGAATATCATTCAGGCTTTCCACACAACATGCCGGCCAACCACAGAATTTAAAAAGGACATAGTAACTAGAATTTAAGTATGATCTCACATAACAATACGAAATTCGCAGTTACTTATTTACAGTGTCATCGTTTTTAGAGGCAAACTCTTATTTGGTGAATTCTCTATCAACCGGATCCAGTGAGTGCTGTATTAATTTGTTCTTATAGTTTGCCAATCTGCCGCTTTCAGAGGAATGTAATAACTTGACAGGACATGATTTGCATTTTGTTATTCACGTCTATATTATTATTTAGTATAAAGACATTGCCCAAATTATGTGTTTGTTCTGATGTAAAACTGTGTTCAAGTGAGTACTTAGTTATTATATAATTGGGCTTAGCAATTCCGTCGACAACGAGGTCACCAGAGGTGGTGATATGCAGATTTAAATAGGGACATCAACTAAGGAAGTAGTCTGACATGGCTAAGGTTAATCTATATATATAAGAATGAAAGGTGACTGATTGACTGACTGACTGACTGACTGACTGACTGACTGACTGACATATCAAACTGCAGCCAAAACCACTGGACCTAGAATCATGAAAATTTTTGTGGGGGTTCCCTTCAGGTCGTAGGCGAGCACTAAGAAGGGATTTTTCGAAATTCGACCTCTAAGGGGGTGAAAAGGGGTGAAATGTGTTTCCGAAGAAACGTCGATAGAGCTGGAACCCGACGGCCTATCATCGTGATTTTTACATTAATAGGACACTCGTAAAAATGCATATTAGCCAATTTAAGGATTTTTCGAAGTTCAACTATTAAGGTGCTGAAAAGACGTTAAATGTGTTTCCAATCAACTATTGATATCTATCGAATCCTTCGGGATAGAGAGTTAATATTAACTTCAAAATATTGCTTACGTAAATACCCAAAAAGTAGTTTTAGGTTTTTTTGAAATTCGACCTCCAGACAGTAAAAAGGGGCAAAATGTGTTTTTAATGAATCGTCTTTATCTTTGAAACACAATTGGCTATCGTCGTGATTTTAACTTTAATTGGTTACTTTTACAAATGTCTATGGCAGGACTCAAAATCGTTTCG
>PNEQ01034249.1:0-10851 GCA_003012365.1 Medauroidea extradentata
CAAGTAAGAGGCAAGATACAGTGGTGCAAGTAACAGAGACAAGTTGCAGTGGTGCTGGTAATAGGCAAGTGGCAGTGGTGCAAGTAATAGATGCAAGTGGCAGTGGTGTAAGTAACAGAGGCAAGATGCAGTGGTGCAAGTAACAGAGGCAAGATGCAGTGGTGCAAGTAACAGAGGCAAGATGCAGTGGTGCAAGTAACAGAGGCAAGATGCAGTGGTGCAAGTAACAGAGGCAAGATGCAGTGGTGCAAGTAACAGAGGCAAGATGCAGTGGTGCAAGTAAGAGGCAAGATACAGTGGTGCAAGTAAGAGGCAAGATACAGTGGTGCAAGTGAGAGGCAAGTGGCAGTGGTTCAATTAATAGAGGCAAGTGGCAGTGGTGCAAGTAACAGAGACAAGTGGCAGTGGTGCTAGAAAGTGATCGTGGTTAGACATCAAGGTGACGTGTAGGACCACGTGGTCGGTGTACGCGACATTGTGTATACACGTGCATAGCAAGGACACGTGGTCGAGGTGATAGTGCCGGTCCCCCGCACTTTCCCCAGCGCGGTGCTGCGTGCGTGACCTTGAACCACAAACCGCTCGGCGCAGACAAGGTCTCTGCACTGTTGCCACACCTCCCAGACAGTTCCCAGCTAGTCTGGCTCCTGCACGCTCGCCTCGCCTGGCGAAGTTGAACAAGTCTCGTGTTTGTTCAATACGTCAAGTGTAGCAGTACAAGGCTTGTTTAGAAATGTATAGAAAACACATGTAAATATTTCTAACATACCAACCCGTTTCCACCATTGGTCAGACGAAAACAATATTGTGTGCCAACTGTAAAATGCGAGTATTTCTGCCTTGGAACTAGTAGGGTATATATAAGCAAATACCGGTGGCAAAGAGAGAAATTAATCCCAAGAAAGCTGAATTCAGTAGAGACCTTTCTCCCGACAGTTGGTATTCAACATACTGAAAGTCGCAATTACTTGGTAAGGCAGTGTTTGTTCGCTGTACGGTGTGGTCGAGGCGGGAGTTATACTCGGCCATCGCTGCGGCAATAAGGTCACAAGTGGTCGATATCTGTGAAGCTGACGTGAACTGACGTCCTCCCTGAACATCAGCTGGGCTATATAAAACCTAGAGAGACCTGGCTGGTCTTGTCGTATCGTTCGGGGGCATGTAGTCACAGTGCTTGTTCGTACGACGCACCACTGAGCTGTCAGTGCAACCGTAGGTGTTTTGAATTTGTCCTGGTCGATATACAGCGCTACATTAGTTACTTTTTCAAACTAAAATCGGGGAAAAGAATGTTTTGTAGTTAAGTTTTGGAATTTTTCTATGGGACGTGGTTGTTATGTCATACTGTGTGTTTGTGTGTTATAATGTATAAGCCCGGATTGCGAAGACAGAGTACCCTCATGCGAACAATTTGTGTCTAACCCCGCCGGGAATCGAACCCGAATCGCCTTGCCGAGAGGACTGCTCCCTAAGCCATTGCACCAAGCGCGGGTCGATTAACACATGCTCAATATTTTTAGTGGAGCTCATTATACATTCTGTACATGTAAGGTTATGTTGGATTCTTTTATAGTTGAACGCTGATATTTATTAATTCAAATCATTGAAATCCATAACGCTATTTGATTATTGGTTATGTAGCTTGTGTGCATTCTGAATGCACGTAATATACTCGTAAATTAACATCACACACATCGTTGAATCAGTACATACTTGCCGATGAATTACGTTGCATATATTCCTCAAAATTAAGATTCCTATTATGTAGTGGTGATTTCATAGTTAATTGTTATAGCTTTTTGTTGAGAATATAAACAACATTATTGTAGTTTTACAGTGGTGCGTCTACACTGTAAAAAGGTTGTTTTATTTGGAATTACGAAGTATTTAAATTTTTATTATTACTAACTTTTGTAAATATTAAATGCTTTCTTTGTATAGATACACGGGGAAAAGTTAAAGCTACGTAATATTTAATTAGTATTGAAACAGTCAGATATTTGCTGCGCTCACCACTTAACTATTGAGGCAATAACTAAATTGTGTTGTAGTTACTACAAAATAATTCGGCTCTCTGAACAGTAACAGAATGTATCTTTCAGTGTATTTGCTTGGAAAGTCACAAGGATTTTCTGTGCAAGAAATTTTAGAAAGTAAAGTTTAGTCGGAACAAATTAACTGATGCACAAATCAATGTCTTTGGATTGTATTTAGAGAGAAAGAAGTGACAGTATTATTTACAGAGTACGTATTATAACATTAAGAAGTTAACAGCACTATGATTACATAACAAAGGAAATCGGGTCGCGGTGGCCGAGTGTTCAGACATTCGCCTTCCACCAAGGCGCTCCGGGTTCGATTTCCGGCGAGGTCGATCCACGTGTTTTCGCACGTGGGAATCGTGCTTGACGATGCCGTTGGCTGGTCGGCGGGTTTTCTCGGGGATCTCCTGTTTTGCCCGCCCCTTCATTCCTGCGCCGCTCCGTACTCGCTTCATGTCACTCATCAGCGCTGACACACAATGTTGCAAACATGTGCTCGGTGTTTTTGTGAGATCATTCTACAGTGTTCTACAGAGAATTTGCTCGCAAACTATGTTTGTAAAAATGTTCGTCGTTATTGGCGCCGCGTACAACGTACTTCAAGTGCGCTGTAATGTGCGGGCAGATACGCTTCATACTAAACTATTCCACACCTGTCTATTGTACAAATACAGGTAAAGAGGGGAAAATACACTTCGTGCAAGTACGAAATGTCATTGTTACAACGCCATGTTCATTAACAACGGTCTTTTTAGACTGTCGTACATCAAAATGTGTTCTGATGTAGACTGAACTCTGATAGAAACGTACACCGGACTTAGCCACAGACTTTCCACCAGTAAACTGAAGTGGTCACCGCTTAGTGTCGCTTAGTAAACATAGGTGGGCGGAAATGTACCACTGCAGTTCCCAGCGCTAGGCTCGTGGCGATGCTACATGTGATGCACGCTCCAAGGTCGCCCTTATAGCTTTTGCACTTTTTAGCATCTAACGCGCAAAATATCTCAAAGTAGGCGGCGCCTGTAAAGTACAATAATATTTTAGAGGCAAACTTAGCATGCTTGAAGGTACTGTGTTTACTGAGGCCAATGGTAGATGTACAGCTACTGTGTAGGCGATGTAAAACAACGTGGCTGACATCTGGTGGGAACTATTTAAACTAATGGCTTCGCTTCACGAGGCCGTATCTCTAAACTGTTTGTTGTCTCGGTACAGTTCCAGTTGCAGTTTATTATTCTCGTTTCGTGACAGTTTATAAGTCTACCCAAATTGATGTATCATTATGCACTTGGTATTGTTTCTTTAATATTGGTTTAATATCCGTCAACAAAACAAGAAATGAGGGTAAAGGAAAGTATTCACGCTTCTTCCATGTGGCCAAACACACACGGACAACCACCATTCCTGGCCTTGTGCTCGGCGAGTAGACACGTGGGCAGTGCAGGTAGACACGTGGGAGGATGCAGGCTGCCTGATAACTCAGCACTTCCTGTCTGCAGCTGAGCCAGCGATAATACTGAGCTGTCTCTCTGCAGTCCTACCTCACCACATACCTCATATTGTAATGACCAAATGCCGAGCCAACAAATAGGGGTCCACATTTACATTCCAGAGGGACATTGTGAAAGCATACTGCAAGAGAAGTTGTTTTCATAGTGATTCATCCTCCCTTCCTACTCATGTGATAGTGGCACGTACCTGTAAACCCTCCCCCCTCTTCTATGTCCCGACCCCAACAAGCATTCTCTCCACACATCGTCTATCAACTCATCCTGGTTGTTTTGCGACTTTGGCTGCTTTGGCTTGCTCTCTAGTTGGTAGAAAATATCATTGGACTCTTCAATGGTTTTAAAACTGTCATTTAAAATCTAATATTATATAAGGCGGTTTCGCAATAATCTAGAATGTTTTTTGATTAGAAAATTAAATGTATTCAGTTAATTTTATTAATGTTCTTGTCATTCACGCGAAATGTAAATTAATTCTTGTGGCTTACCGGTAAGTTGTTTTAAACAAAGATTTTGGAGCAGTGATACAGTGTTGGTTTGGAAACGTGCGATTCAGTCACTTGTAATTACGTCGCATGTCTTGTTGTGGAAGCTAGCCTGCTACTTCATCTGTTTCCTGTTAGTTGCGTCGTCTGTATTTACATAAAGTTCACGGTTTTTGTCATCGCGTTCGCATCTGTTTCTGCAGTTTTCATGTACCTTATTTTGTAGTTTCGGTTTCTTGTGTCCTGTATACGATTGTATTCCATTCCAGAATTAATTTTGTGGGTATGTGATGTAGAGGTTTTGTGTCTGAAGTTCGTTATATACAACATATTATTATAATTTAACACTTGTGTCTTAATTTCTAGAGGCGTCCTCCCCTCCCCTCCAACAGCTAGGGGGGGGGGGGTACAAGTGGGGTGGGGGTGAGGAGTCAGGCTGCCGTCCAAAAGCTGTACCTGCTCTCTCTACAAGACTAAATATACATATTTTAGTTTTATTAACATATTAACAGTAACATTGAATATTGCCTTCCCGATGTAGTTCCATCGTCTTCGTGACATGATGCCGAGGAGAATGAATGGTCGCATGACCGGTTTATTTAAATATCCAGAAATTATCCTAATTCATTGCTATTGCTGATGATACATGGTAACGGCAATCCCTGTGCACGTCACAACTTTTTGATTTTTGTTTTACTTTGCACTGACAGCAACTTGGCAACATTCGTTCGCAATAACGTTTACCCATCAAATGGTTCAGTTTATAGTATTTTGCAGTTAAATTACGACACAACAGAGAGTTGTGATTCGTGACCACATGGTCGAACAATGTAGTAGGTATGTAGAATAGAAATGTTTCTATTATGTGTGTGTGTTGAAAGATTTAGGAATGGAGATAAACAAGGGGAGGAGGTAATGTTTACGACGTGTACGCACAATGCAACGAGACGGTATAATGCACGTGGCAGCTTCTTGTCTCGTAATTTATATATAAGAGGGTGCCCACCCCTGAATAACGTAGGAAAGTGATCAGAACACGGGCGTACACTGGTGCTGGTAGTTCGCTACCTCTAAGGTCTAGTGTTGTTCTCTCACCGCGTGCCTTCTCGCCTCTAATGAGCTCAACTGGCTGTGTTCAATGTCAGCACCTGACACTTACTTGACTTTCATTATACAGAACAATGCGGGCGAAGCTTATACGCTCATGATAATCCTTCATCTACGCTACACGCCAAGCTGTGAACTAGTACGTAAGTTTACCGTCAAACCGACGTTACTAAGGGATTCTATGCTGTCAGTAATATGATTTCATTGGTAGCAAACCTGTAGTAAAGTCCAGTGTAGTATATTAAGTTGTGCATATCCGGTTAACACATTTTGAAGGACGGCAGACTGAGAAGATTGTATTATTTAGTAACTATATAGGAGAACTTAAGAACAGCGGTTATTATGTTTGTGGTGTTTTAACAGTGGTATTTCGCATACATATGACTCGTGTTTAATGTAAAATTAGTTCACAAGGCTCAATGCAATACCAACAAAACTTAAAAAAAAATTAAATGTGTTACTTATGTATATAGTAAAATACAGGATAGTTTTCTCTACCCAATACGGTACTAACGTAACCAATAAACGCATTCCAAACATTTAAAAAAATCTTTGCTTTTAAACATTTTTGATAAGTAACAGTAATTATTAGCGCAAAACTAAAATTTGTAGTATTTAAGTTGCATGCGGATTAAAAACAGACGATATGTTTCAGTGCAATACCAACACTGCCATCATCTAAAAATTTTAAAATACGTATGTATGTACAAATGAATTTATCTGAAAATGAGTATATTTAGAGTTATGTTGGTATTGCATTGGGGTGAGACATGTATTGTGATATCGCCTCCACGGCCAAAGTCTTGCAACACGCGCTGTGTTCCCGCCGTTACGTGTTTACTGTGACACTTCCAAGAGTGCGAGGTAGATAAATAAACGATAAGGACGTAAATTGATTTCTACGATTTTTTCGAAGCCAATATGAATACAATACTCGATGTCAATCCCAGATAATAGTATTTGCCAACTTTATGAGTAAGTATTTTCCCAAAATTACTAATTCGTTACGCGTGATCTCTTGCGCCGCAGTTAAATGCACGAGGTTCCGGCGTCAGAGATTGTGCCTCAGAAGTTCGTAACATTGGAAACTATTTTGTTTAAAATGTTGGCTAAAACTATTGTCTAGGGTTGTTATTGTTTGATTTTCGCAAATTGGTTTCAAGAAACTTACAGTTACAGATTAATGCTTTTAGCGTTGAACTATGTACCACGCAGTCTTAAGTGACGATCCATTATTTTATTGAACCCGTCACTGTAGCTAACTCCAGTGCGATTGTTGACTTCAGCCCGGTGCGTATATCTTGGAGATCTGCCTGAAAAGCAGATTTCAGCCAAGTTTGAGGGCTTTCAAATAATGCTTACAAAGTGTGTGGTGTCTTGCAAGTCATATATTCGCAAGTAGTCTGAAGTGTTGTATTTTCGTAGACAAAATTGTGGCCTCTGAGAAAAATGGTAATTTCGACTAAACAGCAGCTCTCTGCGTATTGTGAAAGGCTTACCGCCAATGTGACATCTCGCACGAACTACTACTGCACCAGATCTCGTGCCCTTGATGCGCAGTGGCGTAACTTGGATGACGTCATTGCAGCTGTCGAACTGAACATTGTGCCGTGTGAGTGAAGGTATTGAGCCTGCAGCTGGATTCACACCCACCACGTAGTGTACGCGCGTACGTACGTGTAGGCATTCACACAGCGTGCGTACGTACGTAACAGAGTTGGTCAATTTTCTGCTTCGTTCGTACGTACGTACGTAAGTGGTGGTTGTGATAATTCATGTATCTTGTTGTCATAAATTATTTAATTCGCTCCGGAAAATGAAAGTAAAGTACAATAATCAATTACCTATGTTTTGTTATGACATTAACCATTTCCGCGCATGTCCATATTAAATACTGTTGTGAATCCAATCTCTAATACTTGACGTACGTTAAGTGTGGTTGTGAGTTAAGTTAGAATGTGGGTGGAAGCCTCGGGTGTAGGAAAGCACGCTACGTTGCCAGATAGTGCAGGCATGGGCCTAGTGTCTCTGTGCAGCCGAGGTTCTCGTCATGGAAGCACAGACCATGTATGGACACAGCCGGACTGTTCCCCCTCCAGCCTCCCTCGGAACACATGAATGAACCGGTTCCCTCCTTCCTTTGTCCGGCTGCGCCAAGACAAAGCCAAGATCCTCTACTCCACACTTTCTTCCTAGCAGCGCCTTCCCGAGTACTATTATGACCAGTACACGCGGCCGTCTGGCTTCTACCTGATTGTGAAGGTCAAAGACTAGCGTTCAAGATTGTGCCCTACCAAATGGACTGCATGGTTCACACAGCCAACTGAGTTGTACAAGAAAGTGTAGGTACACCATTCAACATTTGAGCGCAGATTTTAAACCTGCATTTGAGTTATTAGAGGTAATTTGTGCAATATCTACTGTGTCTACACAAAAAACGTTATACAAAGTAAAAATTCAATTATTTTCAGTAATTTATAATATTCTGGTTGTGTGACATGGTGCAAGATCCATCAATATCACTTAAATAACTGGTTTGTTCAGCTAGACGCCAGACTATTTATTTAAAAATATTTCGTGTTTGTAAGCAGTTTCGTTCAAAACCATTCGCGCATGCGTATAAATGGTTTGTACGAGAAAGATAATCAAACATTGAAGCATCCCTACCCCGCTCTAGCCATCATACAAGTCCTTGTATACCAGCCACTAGTATGCTTGGTGGCCCTTCACACCACGCAAGTTTGCTACAAGCCTGTGTTTTTACCTACTAGTGTTCAGATCTAGCGTGCCAAGTACTATCTGCACACAATACAGGTAGCTGACTATATCTGTGTTTGAATGTTTTGGACTTCATAACTCGTGTGCCTATAGTAATTGACGACGACTTTAGCAGGGATAGTCTTACCTAGAGATGCTTGCTACATGTGTAATAATGTTTATTAGTGCTAATGAACGTGGCTTAGAAGTGCGTGTGCAGTAGGTCGACTTTAGTTCGCTCAGCACTGGCTTCATCGACCCTATGTGCTGTAGGCGTATATATGTCGTCTATCTCCTGGAAGACTTCTCTTACGTTGTTGTCTTTCCAACATTTTCCCCATACGAAACAACCTTTTGCCAGCATTTTTGACCAAATATTTTCAGAACATTAATTATTTCCTTGGTTTGGTCGCCGACGTTCGACATAAAGGTAAAACTCACGCTAAACTAATCCGCAACCCTTGTAAAATGTTTGCTTGTGTAGTTGGCAAAATGTGTTTTAAGTTGGCAGATGGGGAGTGGGGGAATGTCTGTAGATGGGGAGTGGGGGAATGTCTTGTATACCGGTACTGTCTTGTGCTAGAATGCCATATTATGTACTCGCGGTCGATGTTTTTACTCTCGAGTGTAGGCTGTGGTGACGAGGTGGGGCTCATGACTATCGTCCCCCCCCCCCTCTAGTGGTCAAGGGTTCCGTTTATTCCAGTCTGAGAATTGTCGCACGTGGGAAACGTGGCGGACGCTGTCTTGGCCAGCTGTGCAGTTATAACATTGCTGAAAATACACCTCCGAACTCCGTCCACCGAACCGGCCCAACCTTACTGCTATAAGCATAGTAAAATTTGCGAATATAAGTCGTTATAGACACGTTGGTTGATTTTGCACATTCTTGTTGTAAATACTTATGAAGCTTGTACTTGTGAATACTGTGTCGTACAAGAATTACATGTCGTGAGTTAGTGTAAACGGTTTTTATACATATTTTGAAATGAATGACGTTAAAAGCTTTAGCTGGATACGCGAGTAATGAAGTTATATAAAATTTACACTATTTAGCTTAGCCATTGTAAAAGTGTACTGCGAAACCTTCATTTTACAGGGATAACAATATGTTATCACAGTAACAGTGCGGAGATAAAATACAATGTTACTAACTTTATTACTTAATGTTTAAGTATTGCTACACTTTATTTTGAGATTGCAAATTAACACTAAGTTCCTAGTATTTATAACAATACGCTTGTGTATTTTAGTCGTATTGTTTGAGGGTATTTTGCATATGTTAGAGGTATTCTACACGAGTGCTATAAACGCGGCGTTTGAACGCTCAATGCAGGATGTCTGTGGCTATTGTACATGAAACATGCGAGACGCTAGGTTTGGACGTTTCAAATGTGTATGCTCGTGTTCCTTAGCGTTGTTCAAACAGCACGTTTATAGCGCTCGTCTAGCATCTACCGTACTTAATATTATTATTGCTTTGAAATAACTACACCTTCTATAGTTGTGCGTATAACATGTTTCAATAAGTGAGTTACAAGAGTCTGGCACTGTCATGTATATACTTTCATTGTATTCTCTAACTTTGTCTCTTGTCCCTCCAAGATATGTAACATACCTATCTTTTTATATTCTTATTCTGATTGCAAGTGTGTGTGTGCTAGAATCAGTTTTACAGCATAATTTTTTAGTCGATATTTTCAAGTTGGAGGTTGTAGGGTTGGTGAATCGTCACAGTTTTAGCTCAGGCATATTTGTAACATAGATAATGCCGTTGAAATGTGTATTGTGTTGCTGCTAACCACGAGTGGAGTAGCGGTTTAATTGACGTGAAACATGTGGAGGCTACTCGTCCAGATAAAAGTAGCGGCCTACTGTAGCTAGCTTGTACACACACGGCAAATAATCAGCTCATATACACCGGACAAACTATTCATTACTCAGGCATATTTACCGTTAAAAACTATTTATATAATGGTTAGAAGTTGTCCTACGTACAGTAAATTTTCATTTAGACTACGTTCTAACATAACTCCACCTAACGAAAAACTTCAAAGCACAATTTTCTTACGTAGGACTACAACCACCGTGCAAACATTTTTATTAAATAACTATACGTGTAAAATCAATAGTTTGTCCTGTATACGATGAAAACCATGATTAGAGAGTATGATTTATCGCGGGAAAACTTGACTGTTTGCTGAGTTTAAACGCGCGTTCAGTTTACCAGAATATTACCGGCTTTCGCTTTTATGTGAGCTGTTGCCCTATTTGACTGAGCCTATAAGAACCCCGTTGTTGTAATATTTGATGCCTATGATTGGTTTGCAGATAGCTGCGTCGTATCAGACGCATATCACCTAATCATATGTGTAGTTGTAATTATCTAGTGTTTTCAAGTGTATGTTGGCACAAAATATTTTCGCGATGTATCATCGTCACTAACCATAATCAGGGTGGCCACCCTCTCGTGAATTTCGGGAAACCGTGAAAAGGCCGTGAATTTACAATGACTCGTGAAAACCATGGAAAAGCCTTGAATTTTCGGCTTTTGCCTTAAATGTCTACATCTAAAAAATTGTGTTTATGCTTGTAGTTGTCATTGGCAGTTAATTTGTAACGTTGTTGGGAAATTTTCTATTCGTTGGTGTTGGGTATAAAAAATTCCCCATCGTTTCGGCCGGACATAAAATTGACACGTAGATTCTGTGTAGACGTTTGGTTTGACCTTGTCTGTCCTTGCCGAGAAAGATGCGGCGGCGGGATGACAGCACGGAAATTTTGGTACGTCCGCATATAACTGCACGGAAGTCGGAATACTGGTACACAATGTAAGTAACACACACGATATTAAATGCCGTTCACAAAGGGATTATGGTACAATTGGTACAACATTCTGAAAACTTCATAATGCGTGTACCAAAAAACCGGCACTTCTACCGTCAGTGGCAA
>PNEQ01034250.1:0-18661 GCA_003012365.1 Medauroidea extradentata
GAATATAATGAAACTCCTTTCATTTCAAAATACATTGGGACCCGCATGTTGATGCGGGGGTGAAGGAATTGGAGTGAATGCATCCAGCCAGACTTAGGTAGGTAGAGATGGTAGGCAGGTTGGAGAGGCTGAAGATAATTATAGGCCATCTCTGACACAGAAGGAGATGGGATGGCACTCCCTGAAGGACAGAAGAAGGTGAGAGAGACTGGTCAGAACGTTAACTGTATTATACTAGAACAGAGGAGGGTGAGGTAATTGTAGGTAAGGCTTATTAAGGGACTGTATAGAGGGGATAGGGACAACAATGTGAAGGTCCAGAGGCTGCGGAGGAAGATGGAGAGGGGAGAAACTCCATGCTGGTGAAAATGGGGATGGAAGGTTCAGGAGAGCATTATAAAGACTTTTGATGAAGCTAGGGACGAGACTTACCACTGGAATCTTCCCAAGTGCATGTTGAATGTTACCATACTCAAGTAGGCCTACATTTTGTACATGTTTTTCACTATTAACTAAGAGTAGACGTAAAGTTTATCATTTTATTTGCAAGTACCATGGAGGAGATCGTAGACGGTCAATGTTGGTGAGGACAGAGGGAGTGGAATGCACTGCGGGAGGAGTTAGTGATTGTGAGTTTAGGAAGGGACTGGGGGATTGGTGCTGTGGGGATGGGGAGGAGTGTGCTCCCACCTGGCGTTAGCCCAATTGCGAGTGTAAAACTTATTATTATTGTCTGTAATCTGTGTCTTGCTAAGGTAGTGATCAGATGAGTACTTGCATTAGGATATTGTTATTTCATAACTTTTTTTACATCTGATCATTACATAAATTCTTCCTTTACTTTGTTCCCACCTTGCTCCCTTTTTGGTCCATCCATTACTATCTTGTTCACCCTCCTCCTAAATTCCTAAACCCCTCCTCACCTGTACCACCTTCAGTTTTAGTTTGTTCCACTTTTGTATTGATATGTTTACCATGGAATTTTTCCCTCTCTGTGCTCTCTTTGCACCCCCCTGAATCTTCTATTTATGATCCCCTCTTCCTTTATAAAGGCCTTTTTATCCTGTTTCCTAGTTGTACCCACCCTCCTTCACCTCTCACCTACTTGAAAATCTTCATCAATTTTTCCATTGCCATCCTCTCCTACAGTGTGCCCAATTTTAGTATTTTCACCGTTACAGATGGTCTGTATCCTTCCTCTTCCTTCCCATAATCTACCTATTGAGAACACATGTGGCTGCCTTTTTCTGCACCCTCTCCAACTCTACCATCTCCCCCACGTATGGGGGCACAGATTACTGCCACATACTTAAGGGCTACCGCAATTTTTATCATTATTTTATTTCGTACTTCTACCAGATATATTTTTTTTCTTATTTTAGACACAAAATGTGACTAAATTTGGCTCTTATGAAATTTTTCTATCTCATTGTTTTTGCGTAATGGCTTGTTAAAGTCATATTTTGCACGTTTCCGTTTTAACGACTACACTAAAACCAATTGATATACCAAACTCAAAAAAATCACAGTGGATATAGACATTGCAGGCTTATAAAATTTAAGAATAAAAATTATTTGTATTTTTTTTTTAAATATTAATTTTTTTTTAATTGTCATTTTCAGTTTTAGCATTTTTTTAATTCAAATAATTTTTATTCTTAAATTTTATGAGCATGTCATTGTAGCCGCAATGTCTTTATCCAATTTGATTTTTTTAAGTTTGGTATATCAGTTAGTTTTAGTGTAGTCGTTAAAACTGAAACATGCAAAATATGACTTTAGCAAGCCATTACGCGAAAACTTGATAAAAAATTTTCATAAGAGCCAAATTCAGTCACATTTTGTGTCTAAATTAAGAAAATAAATATCTGATACAAATATAAAATAATGATGATGAAAATTGCGGTAGACCGCGCCCTTTGGACCTCACCATTGTTTTGTAGGCCAATATGTTCTTTACCTAAACCTGAGCTTGGGATTAACGAAATACGGTTTGACATTTTTCACTATATGTACCATGAGGGGTAACATGTGACATTTTTCACGAAATTTTACTACATGTATTGCAGTAAAACTACATGTAACACGACCAAAAAGAGGCAGTTGAATGAGGAACATACTTAACATTTTTTAATTTACATTGTAGGCAAGTAAACATAACCTGACATGTTTAACATTACTTTTTTTTTTTTTTTTTTGCTTCAACTCATATTTTTCAAGTCTCATTCAAGATGTTACAGTGTCAATAAATACTATTTAGCATCATTACACCGATATCAAAACAAACACTAGTACGAAAACAAACGAAAACAGTGCAATTATGAAAAGTCACCCGGTTAACATGGGCGGGGTTATTTTAACCCTAATGTTCACAAAGGTTACTTCTTGTTCGTGCGTACGTCACGATTGAAAAAAACCGCGCATGCGCACATCAAGTGCCTGTGTTTCCACCACCTGCTGTAGCTATATTGGGGCGCCACTGCGCCCATAGAAAACGAATCAAACCCGGACCCATTTTATAGCATTGAGTTACCTCTCTTTCCGTAGGGTTTATGCTCGTTGCCTGGAAAGTTGACCCCCTTGTTGTTTGGCTGTAGTTCACCAAGTTCACGACAATGCTATAGGTTTTTGGCGCTGATGTTACGGCGGTCGGACTCAAACTCCGCCTACTTCCATTTCACTAAGTTAAAAAAATTATAAAACTTATTTTTTATCAATTTATGAAACACTTCCTTCGCTGACAAATTTAAGAAAAGGCTACAGCAATCTTTATTTACTTTATAAATTTAACAATGGAAAAAAGTGGGCGGAGTTTGAGTCCGACCGCCCGGAAAACAGCGCCAAAAAGTACAACATTCTCGGTAACTTGATGAACTACAGCCAAACAACAAGGGGGTCAAACAAAATACATTGTTAGATAGGCGAGTGTCCAGACCTGTTCTTCTACGACCGTGACCCAAACTACTACACCTCGCAGAGGAGGTGTAGAAGATGTAGCACCCGGGTGTGGAAGTTGCAGTTACACCCGCCGCCTGAACGCTTTGGTTGTGACAACCAAAACATCACTTCCGACAAGAAAAACGCGATGTTGCAGTTTCGGTGTAGAAGTTGTAAAAGTTGCAGCTAGGTGCAGACCGCCTAAACAAAGCTATTATTTAACTGTTGTATTCTAATAATGTGATAATTTTATTTACAGTGGTTACCTGCTTTAAAATATATTTATATATCAAACTATTTAATGTATAATTTAGCAGGATTTATTGGTCACCTCCAAGGTCTATAAAGGACCTGACCTTGGGTCACCTCAACGAGATGTGTTGGCAACCATGTTGCTAAACGTTGTTTGTTGTTGTTTGTTTATTTACTTTACTGTTTGGAAAGGTACACGTGTGGACTTGTTAACGATGACAGAGTGGAATAATGATTCAATATTAAGTTTCTTAGAACTTTATCAGGGAGAACCGTGTATATGGGATCCCAAACACTCCGCACATAAAAATAAAGCCAAAGTTCACGATGCTTGGGTTCGGATCCAGAGCTCTTTGAATGCTGAGATGAGTATTCCAGAAATTAAAAAAAAGAAAGACTCGTTAATGGCATCATTCCGACATCACATGAGGAGGAAGAACTCTTCTATAACCTCTGGTGCGGGCACCGAAGACATTTACAAGCCATCATGGTTTGCATTTGAGATAATGGAATCGTTCTTGGGACGAATATATGAGTGTGATACAACATGCCCCACAGAAAATACTGTAAGTAGCCTACGTGTAATCATAATGTTATGTATTTTGCTTACAGAGTAATAATAATCTAACACAAACAGGCCCTTTCCAAACTGCAGGAGGACATAAACAAATTGGAACAGTGGACGAAGGAAAATAAGATGAAAATTAACGTAAATAAAACTAAAATTGTGAGATTTACACAGAAATGAGAGGTAGTCAGAGAGACATATAGATGGGGAGGACAGGAGATTGGAGAGGCGAACAGATATAAATATTTGGGAGTTATTCTTCAGGACGACTGAAGATGGGGCGAGTAAGTGAAGTGTATTACAAGTAAAGGTAGAAGAGCGCTGGCCCTGCTGGGAAGGGTGTTAAGGGGCACAGACAAGAAAGTGAAAGAAAAGGGATACAAAACAATGGTGACGCCCATCGTGGAGTATGCGGCGGTGGTCTGGGACCCGTACGTGGGAAGGGAAGTGGTAGAGATGGAAAAGGTGCAGAGAAGGGCTGCTAGGTGGGTCACAAATAAGTGGAGGACACAGGGGGGGAGAGAGGAGGATTTCAGACCATCAGTAATGGTGAGAGGACTGGGGTGGGGCACACTGCATTAGAGGAGGAGAATGGAGCGGCTGGTAAGGATGTTTAAGGTGGAGAGGGGGGTGGGTAGGCGTACACAACTGGATGACAAGATACAGAGAGGTTTATTCAGGGGAAGGGGTGATCATGAGTGGAAGATACAGAGGGTGGGGAAGAGGACAGAGAGAGGAAAAAACACTATGATGGTGAGAACGGTAAAGGATTGGAATGAATTGGCGAGGGATGTGGTTGAGGTGACGGGAGCGAGGGAGTTTAGGATAAAGTTGATGGGGTCGGAAAATTGAGAAGAGGTAGGTTAAGCAAATCCTTGCCACAGGGCTGAGGCCCAATTGCAAGAAGAAAAATTAAATTAATAAAAAAAATAATAACTTTCTAACACCTCCCACAATACAATCCATTCCCTCACCATCCTAACAAGCATATACTGTCTACTTTGCTCCATTCTCCTTCACACAAACTGAAGTTCCTCACTGTGTATCCTCTTCCCTTGTACCCTTCTTTATTCAGCGGGCAACCCAACCACTCCTTACATCCCTTTCCATTCACCATCCTGTACATTCTGACCAGCCTTTTCGCACTCCTGTCCTTCAAAGAATTCCATCCCATTTCTGTCATCAGTGAAGGCCTAAGGTTGTCTTCTCCATTAACATTCACCCACCTCGCTGCCCTTCTTCGTACCTTCTACAACTCCTGTACATCCACACATGGGTCCCACCCTACTGCTGCATTTTCGGTAAATATCTGACGTGTCCGCAGTGGTCAAAGGGTCAGACCTCGTGCCTCCCACCAAGGTGATCTGGGTTCGATTCCCGGTGGGGTCGGTCCCCGGAGTTTCGCATGTTGGAATTGTTCCGGACTGTGCAGTTGGTTGGCGGATTTTCTCGGGGATCTCCCGTTTCCCCCGCCCTTATCATTCCAGTGCCGCTCCATACTCACCACATGTTACCCCTCACCAGCGCTAAAGACCTCAATGTTAAGCGCTGACCAAAATATATTAATTCTTTCGTTCTATAAAAATTAGATTTAAAAAAGACAGACATATTAAATTCAAAGATAATATTACTATCCAGCAACCTCTCGTTCATAGGTTTACAGAAGTTATGTTCAAATAAAAATGTAGCTATTTTTTTACTCTGAATATTGTTGTACTAATAATTGTAAAAATAAATGTTTTAACTATTTTTATATAGAATTTGTGGTTTCAAGCCCTTATTTTTCTAAAAACAATTTAAAAATTTTTATTTGGAAAGAATGCACACTTCTGACTAGTACTGTTTAAAAACATCCACTACTAAGAAATCTATTTTGCGGGTTTCCTGAAATCACTCCAGGCTACTGCTAGAATGGTTTTAACAAAGGACATGGCCGCTTCCAGCGCCTGTCATTGCATAAAGTTGTATCTCTAATAACCTCACTATTGACGAGGCGTAAAGACCACTACGTTACCTTATTAGGCTATATACTCTGCGAAAAAAAGTTCAATTGAATTATGATGTTCATATTTTATCGTTGATTGATTATTCCAGTCATTTGCACAACCTCTCGCCTTTCCATTCCCCTTAAATCCACCTTCCACACCCAACCATTTGTCAGCAGTTGAAGGCAACTGAAAAAAACAATGTTAGGTAAGGTTAATGTGGTTCTTCCTTTCAGGTGCAACATGAAGAAGCAAGTGTACATATGCAAGAGAACGAGGAGGAAAGTAATACTTGTACAAGCGATGCACTGACGCCTGTGCCAACACACTCGACGACAGAGTGCCGGTGCAAGAGACCACCGGAATTAGAACAGACGAAGCAGATAAGCGAAGCATTTAGCATCTTCAAGTATATATCGTCTGTGAACAAAGACGACGACGAGTGCGATTTGTACGGGAAATTGCTAGCTAAAAAGTTGAAAAAAATACCTGAAGGTGAACGTGAACAGTTGATGTATGAGATAGATGGACTCTTTCTTAGAAGGAATTGGCGTTTTAACAGCGCACGCTCCAGTAACACTTCCAGCCCATCGCCCATACATATTCACTATTCAGATTTCAGTGCACCCGTACAATTGTCACGCCCACGTACACTTTTGACAGACGACAAAACGCACATTGTTTCATCATTGGATGAAGGTGGTTCACCCCCTAACCGTTAAATTGATTGTGAGTGTAATTATTAATGTATTTTTGTAAGTACCTTATGATATCTATAGTATGTCATTTGCTGATGAGTGGCAAAACTACAGTTTCAGTATACTTTCTGCAATGTAGCACAACACCTTTGCAACTGACTCTATAGTACATTCACACATGACAAGAAATTCAGAAAATTTCTGCAAACCAGCTAACCATCTAAAGTTTTTTCAAAAAGAGGCGTACTATTCATGTTCTAAATTGTTTAACAACTTGCCGGAAGAATTCAAAACCATTTGTGTGATAAATACAAAACTCTTCAAAAAGAGTCTTGAACACTTATTCAAAGCACACTAATTCCTTCAATTGAAAACTACTTAACTTAAATGTATGCGAAAACAAGTTTGTAACATATGTCTATTATTTTAAGGCCTGTAAAAACTTTAATTACAGACATGAATGATTGGATATCTCTACAGGTCTTTGACATAGTGTACTGTAAGTGTAGGTAACTTTGGGACACTTTTATAATATTATAATTTTCCATAATTGTGAACTGTGAGTTAATATTAATTGAACGTCATGCAGATATTTATTATTCAAAATTTGTCGCAAGTAAATTTTTTATTCAGGGCTACCATATTTTCAAAAAAATTATTTTTGGAATGTCTCAAATGTACCCCACATGTCCAAAGTTATACGTGCTTAAAGTTAACGTATCCTATTATTTGTGTATTAAGACATTACCTGTATTGACTGTATAGTTTAATTTTGATACTTAGTACATTTTAATTACCATGTTCTAGGTTGCCCTAGTTTGTTAAACAAAGTAGGCTACATATATCTATATTTATTGTAAATATAATTTTTATTATTATTAGAAAGAGACCAGCCCACATTTGATAAAGTAGAAAATAAATGATTGTTACTAAAACATAGTTTTGTTATTTTGTTAGTTAATATTTTTCATTTTCAAATACTGTACCTTTGTTTGTCTTTGGTTGCTTAGCTACTGAAGTTTTAATGTACAATAATTAAAGGAGTTTATTTTTTATTCTCTTCTTTACGTTTGTGACTGCCTTCTGCATAATGCTATTCATTTGTTGTTCACTGTTTTGTTATGTTTCGTTGATAAATGCCATAACCCTGGCCAAGTGGCAAAGTATTTTAGGTCTAGGACGTCCTCTCATAAATAAAAAAATAGTATTAAGTTAAGTCTATAAACAAAGGACTAATTCCATTAACCTAATTCTATAGTGATGCATAGCAATCATCCACCGTTGTCTTTTATGCTATGGTTTTGTTATTTTAGTGCTGTGATGTGTGAACAAATAATGAAAGCAGTTTAAATAATAAAATTAACTCTATGTTACCAACTTCATACACAACTTTTCTGGCATATGTTCAGACGCACCCAGTATTTGTCCACAAAAAACTTGCCTAAATATTCAGTGATTTTTACGGCATGCATTTGTCCACAAACGATTCTCCAAAACGTTCGGTGAGTGACTCAGCCATTGCGTTAAGGCACCTTAAATTTTATTAAACTGTCTGGATGTACAAGCGTGTAAAAGTGTATTGTACACAAATTTAATTAGTCGTGGGAGTTGACAGACGTACTGCGAACTGTTTTACTTGTTTGTATTGAAACATTATATTGTGGTGATGAGTAGTAAATCTGTTTTTACATTCTCTCATCTGGTACCAACCTGTACTGCTGCTAATCTTAGCTTTCTGATATACCACACTATGTTTATCATAACAAAATCTGTAATACGAAAGACTTTGTATTTCAAATTCAAAATAAAAAAATTTTGCAAAAAATTTGAAAGCTAAGAATTTTACAATAGCACACTTTAACCATTTGTTCACTAAAAAAAAGAATAGTTACGGTAATTCAGGTAGCACTTGCCAGAAATATGCAATTATCTTAAAAACGATCTATCTAACACCTGCAATAGGGCTGCCGGTCGGTGGCGAGTTCTCTCCAAATTCAAACCTATCCTGAACTTTCCAGCACCTCTTCCCCCCCCCCCCTCTTCATAGTCTCCAACTTCTACTAGAATAGATTCAATTCCTTCACCATCTTGACGAGAATGGACTGTCTACGTCGCTCTATTCTTCTCCACACTTTCTGAATTTCCTCACACATACTTTCGTAATCGAATTTGGAAGTGTTTTTGTAATTTTAAATTGCTGTGGCAAGAAAATGTCAGCATTTTCAATGAAGAAACTGTAATATAAAGATTTGTGAATGGAAAATTTCAATGCGTAGGGTGAGACACCACCATGTTGCCTTGCAACATGTTTCAACCTTCAGAAAACTCTTATGCTCATATTTGTGAACATAGTTCACTGTATGTTTGTTTTCTCTGTTGTTTCAGTCAATGGAATAGGAATATTTCGTCAGTGAGGTCTTGAGCACTACTGAAGATAATTGTGAGGTTCGTATAGTAGTGGGATAATGCAAATGTTGAGGTAACACAGGAGTACCTGGAAAAAACTGACCAACAGTAACATCTGCCCTGTTTCCAATGTGCAAAAAATTTAACGTGGCACCCAGATTGAGTTTGTAGACACTGAGAGTATAACTCGCAAATATTTAAAATATAAAAAAGACCCCTGCTTATAGTACACTTCAAATCAATCAGATCAGTAGAATACTCGTATTCACTCAAAAATAAACTAAAAATAGATTATTATCTTTAAACAGCCAAACAGATTTCCTTGTATCACAGCTAAAAACCATCTCCACCACGTAAGCTTTTGAACAAAAAAAATTCATTGAAAAATTGGTCCATTCGTTAAGGATACACACGGACAAGTCAGACTTATAACACCCTTCTTTTTGCTTTGGGGGTTAAAATATGGAGGCCATTCATCTTGCGGAGAACATTAAACATTTTTTTTACTCCATAAATTAACTATCATGTGTTATTTTCATGTAACAGATTTGAATACTAAAGAACGTATATTTCCATGTAAATGCAGTAACCAATTCGAATATTAAAGAACACATATTCTTCATATGATAACCACACTAGGTACTACAATATCAAAGAAGACAACATAATATTATGTGAATAACCAAGTGCACATAACACATGAATCATAATGTGGTGAGTCACCTTGTATGTGTGACAGCAGATTCTTGGATATTTATCTCAGCATTCATTTGTGTACTAACAGAATCAGAAAGTATTTCATGTACAGTAGAACCTCTATCTATTGAACCCCCGTGTATTGAATGTCCGCATCTATAGAACACTTTCTGTGGTCCCATTTCTTATTTGTCTGCATTTCAAGTCCACGTCCATTGAATGTCTGCATGTACTGGAATTTTTTGTCAGTCCCCTGAGAAACGATGGATAGAGGTTCCACTGTAGGTATTATTGCATCCTGTAAAGTAACAAGTCTGGATATTTTTGATCATCAAGAAAAATTTGGTCGGACGCAAATAATTTAATAAAAAGGAGGACATGTCCTTTCGCCGGATGTCTGGTAATTGTACGTCCAGAGGGAACCAAACCCATATCATGTTGGCAGGCGGGTGGTGTGACCTCTTTTTACCACTGAGGATCCCCAAGATTTAACCCTTTGTTGTGAAGAGACTGAAAGAAATGATGCCTACTAACTAGGAAAACATTTAAAAGGGAACACAAGTGTAGCAATGGGCAACATTATTTAACATACAAACAAGAAGTTTCTTGAGTGTTAAACTTAGTATCAAATGAGAATTTTCTCTACAATGATTTTAAAAAATAAAATTTAGAAAAATAGTTTTCGTCAACTTTGTGAACAGGATATTTTTGGTATGTTTGTGGTGTGAACTACTGTACTAACAGTAATTTTGTGACTTTAATTCTGCTGTGGCATATTAGGCCTATTGAAGAATGTATGAGTGGAAAAAGAGGTATTTGCCCAGAAAGTTTGTAAACAAATAAAACTGTTAAGAATATTTGGTTTGGGGACATACGCCATTGCTCATGTTGTTGGCCAAACTTGTGTTAAATGACAAAGTACAAAAAGCAGAAAAAAATCCTAGAAGAATTCTGTCAGTTACATATAAAATTCAGTAAAATTTCTACGTCACCCAGACACAAAATACGAACATAAAGAAAACCAGATTCCCAACATGAAAAAAAAATGGAATTAGACAAAAAACAACCATGGACAGCAAACAAATGACAGAAGACAACATAACACAAGTTCCATGCAGTGTTTCAGGAATTTGAATCTAGTCACGTATTCAAGCTTGAGAAACAGCTGGTCGGAACACTAAGATGCAATTGTTTTTTTCGGTTTTCTGTACTTTAATCATTTAACATAAATTTGATCAACAACAGGCGAGCAATGGCATATGTCCACAAACCAATATAGTAACCCCTTTTGTTGAATTTTTGCTGTTATCAGTTTTCAAATACTGTATGTGCAGATTTCTGTGAATGTTTTTAGTGTAAATATTTGTAGGCCGTTACGTTTTAATTAGCTCAGAAATGTTCAAATTGGAATTCTCTAGCAGAAGATAAAAGGTCAGTTTAGCATATTAGAGAGCTAGTTTATCTCACATATAAATAATAATAATAATTCTTATGTGAGATAAGTGATACCGTTTTATACTGATTTGAAGGTGTTCATGTTGGTTGTATACAGGACTGACCACGCAGCAGTCAGAAACTATAGAGTTCTTTCTCCGGACATCAGATCACCTGTCTCCTATCACTGCGACAAATGTTCACTTCCTGGTATGGTCTCTTCCGACTGGAAAATGTGACTGACTTCGATGCCTGGTAGTTTTATTGAGATACTGGTATTTCTCCCTCCATCTCGTTCTGCCACTACTCTACACTGTTATACTGTATAAAATACAAATACTGTAAAAGTTGGATGAGACTAGTTTTATTACCTTACTAAGTGTTAAGCGGACTGTGTTATGAAGAAAGTGAGTCTGTTGGATTTAGGAACTTTGTCACAATTTGTATGCTACAATCAAGTAAGCTCATTGCAGAGGGAGAATGCTTTACCAATGTTAATAATTTAGTTTATTTTTTAGTCAGTAACAGTAATTAAACACTTTGCAGAGGCTGATGTGATATAGTGGCTACTGTGATCATGTCCGGATGTTGTGGTGCATCTTGGTAGTGTAATGAGCCTAGCGTTGATGTTGACCATTTTACAGTGTCACATGCCACTTGTATCACACCACGTCTAGCAACTCGTATCCTCGCCGAAGTAGAGGGTTCTGCTGTCGCATAATCAGTGTTTGATATTTATATTTATAAACCCTTGGCTGAGTGTTTCTGGTTAGGAAGCTATGTGAATGCTCAGGTGGCCTTATTAGCAAGGCCTACGTGTCTCGACTTAATCACCAACATTTGAAACATCTCTGGTAAACGTTGATCACAATCTCTTCAGTTGCAGCGGACTGACTGTAATTACCCTGGTGACAAATGTGCTCTCAAAAGGATCTTACCTCGAGAGCAGCTGCAGCTGTGGCATGACAAAGCAGTACAGGAATATGAAGACCACCATGGACGTCACAAACTGTTGAACATCATGGTCCCGAACAGCAGCCACCATGTCTCGAGTGGCCAACCCATCATGTCGTGGGCCATGTGGCTCGACATCACTGTGCCAACACCAGAACAGCTGCAGACAATACATTGCACAATGTAGAGACACTAAGTGAGAGTGAATTACTTGGCACAGTTTAAATCACTGGACTCACATTTGGGGAGTTCTTGATTCAGTTCCTGGTCAAGTCATCCTGATTTTCGTTTGCGTACATGTTTACAAAATTCACTCCAAATGATTGCTGAGATGGTTCACTAATAAAGATAATGGCTTATCCCTCCCTATATCCTTCATTTATCCCTAGTACTATTCTACCAAATCTTGGTGGTGTAAAGAAAATAACATTTCAAATTGTCTGTAACATGGCAGTGATTCAAACGCCTACGTTGTGAGATCTGAATATCCTGCATCTGAAATGGAATAAAAAGAATGTGTCGTTGGCAGTATTTCCACATCAAAAAACTTAATACAGAACACAATGTTTTTTTTTTTTTATTTATTTATTTTTTATTAGTACAGATTTTTTGGTGAATGTTAAGTTATGCCTGTGCAAATGTTTTGAAATACCATTCACTTGCAAATACATCCTTATGCTAGTAAAATGTAAAAAGGGAAATAGATACACTCCAAATTATGTACCTAGTTATCTTTACGTTTCGTTGTGTGTAACCAAGAGCAATCTTTTTGTTTTTTTTTTTTTTTTTATTCTTACAGTTTGAAATTGTTATCGAATCCCTGTAAACAATCTTGCAACAGACACAAAAATATTTACGCCTTTTTTTGTGTATGTTTGATTTTTAACCATAATTTTTCTTTTCAGAAGTGTAAGAAAGGATTAACGACCTGAAGTCATTATACTAAAATGGCTGCACAGTCAAACTTATCATCCCCAAAAATATCTGTTCTCCATTTCAACCCTATATGAGGATAGGAGCCAGCCTTTTTACCACCATGTATATTGGCCTGTGGATCAGGGCTGTTTTTTACTTGGATTTATTTAGCCAGGATATTAGCCTCTGGAAGTAAATATCCCACAAAAAGTTGCATGTATGTATGTGTCAGTTAAGTGTTAGAAGTTTAAAATAAAGGCTGGAGTAGAGCGAGCTGAACAGCAATACAGAATTTGTCTAACAGTGCTGGAAAATGAAACAAACTCTTCGTTAGAATGAAGTTTATAGAAATCTCATAAATACTAAATAACTCAGTGTCATGGACACATATGGGAAATTAAATGTTAATTTTAATGCTTGAAAAATGATGTGTGAAATAATGCAATTTAAACTTGACTGGTAAAAACTCGTAATGGTTATGATAAACAGCCTACCGTAAATGTCTGACACTTTATTTATAGGTTTATCAACATCTGATAAGACCAAACTCATTATACTGTAGCAGATAACAAATACTACTGTATATAGGTCTCTTGAATTTTTTTAATGAATTATGTAAATATATATATATTTATTTAGTCTGAGAAAAGAATGTGAAATTTACATTTACAGTGCAGTCAAGTGGGGAGTTACTTTGTGCCACTTGCAATGTTTATTTTTTGGAAGTTATAAGATAAATTTAAATGAGTGGTTTCAATATTCAGTTTATAATAACCAAACTAGGGTTACTTATTGTACAATTAAATAGTCAAGAAATAAAATTATGAATGCACAAGGTCACCCCCCCCCCCCTCACCTGACTGTATAGTAGAAATATTTTTTTCCTTGTGCTACAGAGCAGGTTTGACAAAATTTATAAGTTTACATATAATTAAACTGCAATAATGTTTTTTGCATTCATAATTTACTGGATTGATTGCGACCGTATCTGTATATTTTTTGCCCAGTTCAATTGTCAATGTCATGCTTGTACCGCAGAGCAAGGGGAATAGAATATTCACGACTACAAATTTCATATTGTTCTTCTCAGAATTTGAAAAATGTTAAATAATATGTAATTTCCTGCAGTATATCAAGTTTATGATTTTATATATTACTTGTACAAGCATGTCAAAGTTTCATTTTGTTCTATGTTGGTATAAATACTGAAACTATTCATATCACAGAAATAGTGGGAGTATAGCATTGAGTTACTCTAGGATTCTCTTGTGAATAGTACTCGGAAAAGGTTTTGTATTTTTAAAATGTTTTAATTATACAAAACAGTGAATTTCCAACTTTGACATTAAATTTTTAGCTGTTCAGAAAACTACATTTCTTTAATAAATTTAAAAAGTGGAGCTATGTTTGGCATGAATACAAAATAATTGTCTTAACTCCCAGCATTATGAATTTAAAGATGAATGACTTAAAATCCCTCGTCACCAGTTTCCATACCAGACGTATAGGTAAATAAGTCTTAAAATCAAGCAAGAATCTTGAATAAAGATGTAACCAACTGCTTAGAAAGACTGACAATAATGAGGAAGCATTGCAAAGGAATATTAACAGTCCTGATGCCAACATAGGTTTCAATCATTACCAACCTTAAGGGCGCAGTCCACCTCAGTTCTCAATGTATTTTATATTTGAACCAGATATTTTTTTTTTTTTTGGTTATTTTAGACATAAATTGTGACTAAATCTTCCTCTTAGAAAATAGTTGTATCTCTCATAGTTTTCGCGTAATGAGTCGTAAACGTCAAATTTCGCACTTTACGGTTTTATGTAATACCAAACTGAAAAAATTCACAGTGTATAACAATGTTGTAGTATATGATTTGACTTATATAAAAACAAAAATAAATAATCTTTTGTATTTTTAAAGAAAGTTTTTAAATTTTCATTTTAAAATTCAGCATTTTTTATTACATACAAAGATATTTTATTTTTTGTTTTTGTGTGTGTCATTTCATAGCCTACAACATTGTTATACAATGTGAATTGTTTCAGTTTGGTAAGTCAGTTGGTTTTAGTGGCGTACATAAAACCGTAAAGTGCAAATTTTGATGTTTACGACTCATTACGCGAAAACAATGAGAGATACAACAATTTTCGAAGAAGATTAGTCACAATTTATGTCTAAAATAAGAAAAAAATATTTGGTACAAATATAAAAATAAAAAAAGACATTGAAAACTGAGGTGAACCGCATCCTTAAGCAGTGGTAGTGCCCAAAACCTGTGTTATTTTGTAAATACCATAAAAAGGTAAAGAGAAAACATTAGATTTCCAAGACTTGGCAGAAAGATTTGATTGATTACGTTCTTGGCCCGGCCATCCTCACAGTTCTTTTACATAATTTTTTGAAGCTACGTTAGGCAGATGCTGAGATAGCTCGTTGACATAAACTGTAACTTCATCTTAACATGTATGTCTAACGAGACCTCTAGTTTTGTCTAGAATGACCTTGCTGTCAATGCAACTTGAAGCTCTACTAGATTACTTTATAAACACAAGTGCACTCTGCATCCAATCTCTTCATAGGAAAACCCTGCAGCTGTGTACACCTTAGAAATACTTGACTTTATGCTTAAAATTTTAACTTTTGTACTGTACATTACAGCAGCATGGATAACTTTGCACAACCAGAATTTTTCTTTGTATGTGTTTGATGATAAAAAAAATTACATCTTGTCTAGGTATTTTTTAAATAAATTACGTAATTTGTCTATCCTACAATGATTACAGTACTAATTTTTTGCCAATCAGCACATAAAGAATTATATTTTTGAAGGTACAAAGTAGGCTAAACAGTACCTTTAAAATTAAAGTTGATCAGGTTTATAGGCAACTGTTTTATAAAATTTTTACTATGAGTTTGACGTAAGGATGTTACTTTGATCCTCACCCCCCCCCCCCCCCCAAAAAAATTCACCAAAGAAAAAAGCATAGCTACATATGTATGTTAGTATTGTATTCACATTAGACTGCGTACTGTAATACATTTTATTTTACTACAACTTTATTCCAAAACTGTTCAATAATCTTGGTCCCGTTGGTTAACAAAAAAATATATTTTTGGCTGAAGGGATGTTCAAGAATACGTTTGAACTGTCATCTTGCAACTACTATTGCTATTACAAATGCTTTTTGGTAAACATTTACATGCAACAATATGTAGAATTTGTTAGGTGCAAAATAAATCTCCTTCGCATTGTGTTTGACAATGTTGGATATTCGTATGATTTAAACAAGAAAGTTACATTTGCCTGTAATAATGCTAGAAACTGTTTGATTGAACTATTCGATCTTCAGCAGTAGAACCACATCAGTATACACCACAAGGAATTTGTTAATGTACGATGATGACTTTACAGTTAGCAAGAGGACTTGCAGTATAGAAGTGATCTAGGGAAAATTACATGAAAATATGAAATCTCTGATCAGCTCTAAATTTACTAAACATGTCTTCTAACTAATTTTCGTAGTGGATGTATATTCTGTTTAAGCAGTGCACGTTGTTAATGTACAAATATGTAATTCCATAAGGAGAAAATAAATTTTTTGTAAATGCTTGTAAAGAATTCATTTTGTTACCAGCCTTGACTAGATCATTAGTTAACTGACTAGGGGCATATCCAGAAGGAGAAACAGAGCGTAAATAACACTAAAAATTAATATTTCTGCAATTAAGTTAGCAGTAAATAGGAAAAAAATTAAAGATAAGTTCTTAATGAAGCGATAAATGTGAATGATATTCATAGTACATGGTTAATAATAAACCTCAAGTTATCTGCTGTTTACTGGTGAAACCAGGAAAGTGAAGCCATTAACTAATTGTGAGTTATAGATAGGAGAAATTGAACTAAATTAGACATTTCTATTTTATATCTTTTTAAAACAAATTAGGTTACATTTTAATACAACAAATATTTGTAATCAACATTTTTAGGCCAGCAAGGTCCCCTGAACTGAACCTTGTGCAGTTGTGAAAAATGCACACATTTAGAGTGTGGCCAGCAAAGGCTCCTGAACTGAAAATTTTTGGCTGGCGAGGTCCCCTGAACTCAACCTAGTGCAGTTTTGAAAAATGCACATTTTTAGAGTGTGGCCAGCGAGGGCTCCTGAACTGACCTTTTTTGGCCGGCGAGGTCCCCTGAACTCAACATTGTGCAGTTTTGAAAAATGTACATTTTTAGAGAGTGGCCAACGAGGGCTCCTGAACTGAACTTTTTTGACCAGCGAGGTCCTCTGAACTGAACCTTGTGCAATTATGAAAAATGCACACTTAATGTGTGGCCAGCAAGGGCTTCTGACCTGAACTTTTCCAAAAGGCAGTAAATCTAATACAGCTTGCAAGTTGCTTTAAAAATTTGTTATTTTAATGTTAATTTATATATTATAAGCACTTTAATAACTTAGTTAATGAGTGCAACAAAATGCTACATTGGTTTTGTGCTAGTTCAGTACATTTTATTACTTTTTTTATTACCTGTATTATCATTATTCACTTCCAGATGCTTCATTGATTTTTGAATATTTGTATTAACACTTTTACATCCTTCTTGATTTATGAGGCATTATGGAATGAAATTTAATACACAATAATAATCAAGGTTTGTATATTTGAAACTTTATTTATTTCCAATCTACATAAATCACTAGAAGTTTAGAACATACTTAGCTGGCAAAACTTTTAACATACAATTTACACAAAACAAATTTTCACAAACTTCTTCAATACGGTTTTATATAAATGTACAAAACAGAAACAACTATTATGACACACACAATAAACAACCATTTTATTTATCGCAAGCAAACGGCTGACAAGTAGCAAGAAAAATACCAAACAGTTTCAAAAACAAATTTGTATGTATTATTAGCGTGCAAAAATTTCTTTTTTGCACAAAAAAAATTGAAACATTATTACTGTTGCACTGGTTGTTTTGAGTATGTAAAGAATAAAAATAATGTTATGGCAGTATCTTGATTAAACATGATATAGACAGAAAATAATACATAAATACACCAATATAAACATTCTAGATTTACATCTGTGTGACTTGACGACAGTGCATGTAATATTTATTCTACTGATGTAATAACTTGATAATCTTAGGCTTCGTAGCTTCTCTAATAACTGCCAACGACTTGAACAGAAGCGAGTATATTAAATGGGCAATTCCAAAAACATGTGTTCTCAATGACATTTCAAGATAGAGAGAAATACAGAGAAAGATACTAAGCTAAGTTGAAACATGTTATGCGTAAAAGAACCAAGTGCCATGGTGATGCAGCTGAGGAAATCTAGGCTTAAGGTGCCGGTCTACCAGTGAAAAACAGTCACAGTTTAATTTCGATAATCTGACGTTATGATATGGTAGAGGAGGCTTCTGAGTGACTCCTTCCTAAGCCACTAACTTGTATATTAGCTGACGGTCGCTCCAGGCAAGGCTCAGTCGCGAGTTAGCTTCGGAGGGGAAGGGTCACGTTACTCTGCTCCTCAGCCTGTTCCTCAACCACGCGAGTGCTTGACAACCCTCCCCTCTTCCCCTCCGGCAATCACACGCGCTGCCCTTGCAGTGTTGCCAGATACCGCGCGGGGAGCTCGCCCGGCTGATAGCAGAGCTGCTGGTATTCACGTGCAGCCTGCCCCTACTACGCAAGTAGTATTTTCCCTCACCACTGTCGCGCACGTTTCGTGTTTGTGGATTTGAAAAACGTATATACTGTTTTAGGAACTGCAACTTATTGACAGCATAACTAAATAT
>PNEQ01034264.1:0-46114 GCA_003012365.1 Medauroidea extradentata
TCAAGAAACCTGCAGTTATAGATGAATGATTTTAGCGTTGAATTATGTGCCACGCCCTCTTAAGGTGATCGTCTGGGTGGACGTATTTCGCACGTTCGAGACTTATAAGTGCGGAAGCGATAAGGACGATAAAGCAGAGGCTGTGCCTCAGAAGTTTGTAGGCCTAACTATTGTCTAGGATTGCTATTGTTTAACTTTCTCAAATTGGCTTCAAGAAACCTGCAGTTATAGATGAATGATTTTAGCGTTGAATTATGTGCCACGCCCTCTTAAGGTGATCGTCTGGGTGGACGTATTTCGCACGTTCGAGACTTATAAGTGCGGAAGCGATAAGAACGATACAGCAGAGGCATCAAGCCTTCTCCCAGCCTCTAGGCGCATGTCACTGGACTGGCGTGCTGTCTTCTTGCCGACAACGCGGTGACCCTATTATTTTATGACGTATTGTTACAGACATGCACAATTCGCGTTTATTTTCTGACAGTTGACTAGACTCCAAGTGACTATAGACTCGTTCCACGTCCCCCGCTGGCCGATATTGTCGTGACTTGCCACGGAGAATGCTTACAAGGTAGAGAGGCAAATCTCTGTACACACGTAACACACGTAAATGACAACACATAAAAGTTCGTGGCCTATTGAATCGCAAATTATCCTCTGTTATGTATAGGAAATTAAGTTTAGTCTGCTCCCAAATGATAAAGCGAAATTTGCATGTCGCTACGTATTTTTAAGAGTTAGTGAACCTAAATTTTTAAAAACGCTGTCCGATAATTAAAAACGCGATTTTCCAGCTCCTAAAAGTGCTAAAAATTACTTTTTCACGTTGCTTTGGTTGAGAAAAAATCAACGGTAATCGTAAAACAAAATCATAGAATCCTGCATTGGACCTTGCCACATACTTTCCACAATAAAATTAAAGGGTCACAGCTTGAAGTCCAATTGAAAAACGCTTTCTATGAAAACACTGCTCGCTACTTTAGTACTCGGCGCCTAGAGGCGATTGGATGTTTGACTGAAGTGTTATATTCGATTTATCGCCTTCCTCGTCTCCGTGCCTCAGACGTATAAAAAAGCTAGGGTTCACCAACTCTTAAAGAAAAGGTGTATTGAACACGCTAATTCCTTTTAAAACATTCAGCGACAAGATTGAAATTTCTAAAATAGCACGAAAACTACCACTTTCGCCGTTTTCGGCCGCTGGAAAATAAGCTTCAGTGAGTGGTAGTGAACTTGACATGGGTATATGCACGTGTGCCGTTTTTTAAGAGGGCGTGGTACATGATTCAACGCTAAAAGCATTAATATATAACTGTACGTTTATTGTATCCAATTTGCGAAATTAAACAACAGCAATCCTAGACAATAGTTTTAGCCAACGTTTTAAACAAAATTGTTTCCAGTGTTACGAACTTCTGAGGCACAATCTCTGACGCCGGAACCTCGCGCTTTTAACTGCAGCGCAAGAGATCACGCGTAACGAATTAGTAATTCTGGATAAATATTTACTCATAAAGTTGGAAAATACCATTATCTAGGATTGTAATTAAGTATTTCATCCATATTGGCTTCTAAAAAGCGTAGGCCTAGAAATCAATTGATGATTTCAGAGTTTATTTATCTACCACGCACGCACTCTTAAGTGCCATTCCTAAGCAGATATAATTCGTGTGCGATGAAAATTTGTCGAATAATCTGCTAACGGCCGAAGCCTCGTAAGCCGCTCGGTGACCTGGGCAGACGGCGACCTAGAGACGAGAATATTTCACGTTGTTTGGTGACAGACTAGAAATCATTGGCCTATACTCATCCGAGCGCAGCTCATACCTTGCGTTCTCACATTTAGGCTACGGATAGCGAACATTTCGCCATTGGTTGAGACTAACTACCAACCGTCAGCGTAAGCGCACAGTTACTTAAAGTACAGTCAAGTGTCAACATCACGATATTTGCAAGTTTGTACCGATTAACTGTTACCTGATAGTGCTGATTAACCTAATTAATAAACATTGAAATTTTAACGTATACTCGAACACTCTCCTAAATATTCTTGACTCCTATACATTTCTCAGCCCAAAGCTGACTCCCATACACTACAGCTCAGAGAAACAGCGACATCGTCTTCGTATGGTAGCTTAAGATTTATAACCCCTAGAAATATTTTTCTCTTGTATATTTGTCATGAAAATAATTTAAATCTAATCCGAATCATTGTGGTAGGAGGCGAACGCTTAAGCCACCGCGCTAACCAATGATGTTTTTTCATATAACACATCTCATTGTGAGACAGGGGTTTTTCGGAAGGCTTTGCTATTGCCAGTAAAATATTTGACAAATTAAATTATGTAGTCAGAATACGAGACATCTCCAAACTGCAAATATCTGATATTACCTTAAAAATAATTGCGTTCCCTCCTTGCATGACGTATTTGCCAGAAATTAAATACTGCCGCAAATTGGATAATTCGTAGTAGGCACTCATGCTCTCAGCAGTATCTTCAATAAATTACAATTTTACAAATTAAACAAATTAATTTAAATTAATCTTTTCATATCAGTGGCTTGTAAATTACTACTCGATTGATTGTGTGCGAAAATCATTAATCACACTTTTATATGTTTATTGATGATTAAGTAATACTGATTAAACTTACATGCTTGAGTATATGGTCTTTATGTTTAATTAATTTTGCAGTTATTACACACTGTCACGCACGACCACTTGGATTGAAGAGCGATGGCAATGTTACTCTGTCAGACATTTTAGAATTTAATACAACTGTTCGCTAATTAATGTTTTACAATTATGATTGTTTTCATAACTTATGGGGATGAGCAATTATTATTCTGGCTACGAATTAAATTTTAATTCCAAAGGGGTAAGTACAGTTAATTTATATAAAGTGCTGCGATAAATACAAATATAAAGGATTTCTAGGCCCACAGTCACATAATTTATTCCACACATTTAAACTTATAAAAAGATTACGAATTTGAAATATTATTGGTTACTTTGTAATAAAAGCGATGTCAACTAAAAAGATTTAGGTTATGACTGGTATATTTTTATAATTTTTTAAACAATTTATTCAGTTTTATGTGGAATGTCGTTTAAAAATTAATTTATTTTGCTAGTCAAATCATTCTATCCTCGTTCTTCACAAATATATTAAACCTTAAAATTGTAGGTAATTGTTGTGTGAATAAAATCAATACATAACTTTTTACGAAAAGCAAGCATATTTTGTTACATAACGGTGCAGAGCAAGTACTCATGTCACAAAATGTTATGTATGCGCTGCTTTACATTCATCCTATTACGACTATATTTTGGTGAGTTGTTGTGGTGTAACCGCAAAGGTTTCTGCCCCCAAAAATACATTTTATGGGGGAATGGGATAAAGTAACAGATTGAGAACCCAAAAAATGTCAGTAAAAAAACTTTGGTGAGTGGTTATGCATACGCCCGCAAATGTCTATAAAGAAAAAAATTGGTAAATAAGAGCGGGAGCAAAACATGGCAGAGGAGCAGAGTGGGGTAGTCAAAATATTTATTGGGCATTGCAAAGTATGGTGGGACAGTTACTTGTTAATAATTTAATATATTATAAACTTTGCTCATGCATGGCACAGCTATTTCTCACGCAATAATTGTGAGACGGGGATTTTATTTACAAAGAAGTGAAATAAATATAAACATTATTGAATTCGTAGTACTCACTTCTAGCTAAAATAAGCTGATTTGTACTCGTAAGCAATTAATTTTGGAAGTTTTTTTTTTTTTTTTTTTTTTTTTTTTTTTTTTTTTTTTTTTTTTTTTTTTTTTTTTTTTTTTTTTTTTTTTTTTTTTTTTTTTTTTTTTTTTTTTTTTTTTTTTTTTTTTTTTTTTTTTTTTTTTTTTTTTTTTTTTTTTTTTTTTTTTTTTTTTTTTTTTTTTTAGAAATTAAAATTCGTTAAGTTCAAACTAAATGTTTAGTTTCGACGTAAGCCTGAATTCACGTGTTTGTGAAGTACGTTATAAAGAAACCAAGTTTTAAATGTTGAGTCTTCTTTTCCCAATGTTCTTTAGGTGACGTACTGTCATAGCGCTTGTTATATTAATTTTACTGCATTTTAATATTACACAGCAGATATAAGCTTAATTGTAGCTAAAGATATGTAAACTTCAAAAAAGTATGCTACTTAAAGTTTAAGTTTTGGTCATAAATCACAAACAAATTATTGATAAACAAATGAAACATGACATCTGACTTTATTAACATTAAAAAAATAAAGTTTAATGTTTAATCCCATGAGCCTTCTTAGTCCGCGAGGAGCTGATAATTTTCATCATGTGAACTAAACCAAAAATTTTCTACTCACGTATGTATACGCCACACACTGCTTCAGCCAGTACTATACATTTGTACATTGGGAATAGTCCTACACTTTTAACATATTTCTGAAAACGCCAGAAACTCTCATCTGCTCAAAAATGTCGGCTTTGAAGTACAATGAAATACTTTACTATGTGCTTCATTAATCTCTAAAATATTTATTTGGGAGGAGGAATATTGACGCCTTACAATTGTCAAGAAGTCAGGTTCTCACGTACATGAAGAATTGAGGGCGCGAAGCTACCCATTATGCACCAATGTAGTCATCCAAGACGCGGTTCTACGCAGTAACTATACGCAATACTGAGGCTGTGTTCCAAATACTCTAAATTAGCACTTGTACTTGCTCTCAGAATTCCTACCTATCATTCTGGAATGCGTACACACTCGCACTTGCACTCAACTGTCAACACGGTAACAGCTGATATCGTAGGCCTACAACCAGTGTCTTGTTACCACTCTGCATTGTGAGACAATACTCTCTGACGTCAATTCAGAGTGTTTGGAACACGGCCTGAGTTGTCCGTGGAAGCATTACACTGGTACACTCTCAAGCCGGTAGCTTTCTAGAAGCAAGGAAATTATGTTACATTGCAGGTCGTTCGGGATAAAATGAGCACTAAAGATTTAACATTTGAAAAAATAAATTACTAATCGTTTCTGCATATAGTTTCAAGTAACAATAGTTACCTTACTAGTTATAAGGTTGGCAGAGAATTGCGGAATATAGTTCCGTGTATTATTCTTTTTAAATGCAACACTACTGAAATAACATAAGCTTAATTCGACATATTTGTGTTTCATATGAATAGTAAACTTCTTCTACTTACCGACTGCACAATTTATCTCACACGCGTAAACTGCAAGCGACGTGTCCAGAGAGGTTAGACATTTCCCGTCGTAAGTCGTTACGCGCGGAAAGATACGAATTGGTTGAAAATAGAACTTTAGCATGTCTTTTCTGAGTGCTCGCTTTATCCCGAACCGCCTACAATACACCACGGCACCTGCAACATTGCTGCCATCATCTCAAAGCGTACAGTCAGTGCTAATACTTCACGCCTTTTAACACAAGTCACGCTACGCCACTGATATGCTCATTACTTGAGACTACATACAAGTTGCAACTTTGAATCTTGCAAATTGACTCTGAAAAGTGTATGGTTTTTTATTACGCAAAAAAGTTGCATATAAAGTGTTTCGAAATCATAGAAAATTCTGTTCAGAAATACGCGACAAAGTAAGGGAAAATTACAGGTTTAACTTAGTTTTATTTGCAGCCATGGCACAAATAATTATAGGTATGAAATTTGCGCGTAGCAGCGTTACGCAATTAAGGGTATTTTTCATGTCGTATATTGTGGCAAAAGCAATCATGGAAACGGAATACCGATAATTTTTCTTACGTAAGCGCTGTGCTAACGATTCAATTCGTCGCACCTCAAGCACTGAGAAAAACTTTGCGTAACTTCTTACTTGCAAAAGGTTTGCAAAATTTTCGCCGTCAAATGCGTTGTTTTAAACCCCAAATTTGGACATAATTATGTTCTCAGTGTACATAATTTCAACTTGTGTTAATATTAGGCAAACGTATACAAGATTTTAGTTATTCATGCTTTCTACACGTCAAGTATTCTAACAGTATAATTTAATATATTTTTACGATTAACAAATTATATTCTATAAAACTGTACGCAGTTTCCGAAGATTTTTGTGTAATTAGTTACTGCGGTAATTTTTCAAACAGTAAACGTATACCATGGTAATTTGTTTTCAAATTAATACATGTAACCTGTTAATCTAATGTTATTGAGGCATAACTATGCAGCAAAAAATGTTTTCTATTAACAATGTATCTTAATGTTCATATATATATATATATATATAGCCTACACACACGCTGTATTTAGGATGTTAAAGTAATATTTTAGCAAACTTGGAGGGTAGGTTCCTAAATCTATGTGTATGATAGAGAACACTGACTGTCTGACTGACTGACTGCCACGTCAAACTGCAGCCCAAACCAGCGGACCTTCAATCGTGAAATTTTTTGTGTTTGTTTTCCTCAGGTCGTAGGCGAGCACTAAGAAGGGGATTTTCGAAATTCCACATCTAAAGGGGTGAAAGGGGTGCAATGTTTTTTAGAAGAAACGTCGATAGAGTTCAATCTGACGGTCCATCATCGTGATTATTAGAAAAACGAGACATACGTAAAATATAGCCTATATTAGCCAATTTTAGGATTCTTCGAAATAAAACATTTAATGAAGTGAAAAGACTTTAAATGTGTTTCCAATTATTTATCAATATCTATCGAATAATTCGGGATAATGAGTTGGTTTTCATTTCAAAATGATGCTTACGTATATACACAAAAAGAATTTTAGGATTTTTCGAAATTCGACCCCCAAGCAATAAAAATGGGGGAAACCGTTTTTACGAATCGTCTATATAGCTAGAACACAATTGGCTATCCTCGAAATTCTTACTTCAGTTGGATACGTCATAAATAACTAAGACAGGACTCCAAATGTTTCAAAATTTAATAATTAAAAAGGGGGGGGGGGAAACACGTGAAATGTATTTTCGAATATTCCTCCTTATCTGTCGAACCAATCGAGACATCGAAGTGCTCTTTGCTATAGATTGATGCATATGTACTTATCCAAAATACTATTTATATAATATTTTACCGAATTTGCCCTCAAAAAGGTAAAAAAAGAGTAAATCGTGTTTTAGGTTCACACTCGATACACAAACACACACACACACACACACACACACATATATATATATATATATATATATATATATATATATATATATATATATATATATATATACTAGCTGTACCCGCGACTTCGTCCGCGTGGAATAGTCTTTGGGTTACATTGTTTAATTAATTATTTCACAAATAAGACATACCTACACATAAAAGAAGAAGAGGTATAAAGATAGTATGAAGAAGATTAATATGAGTTTATTATTTAAGTAAGTACATTTTTATAAACAACGTTTTTTGTTTTGCGATTTTTTGCCAAAACATATAGATTTTGCGGATTTGAGATCCGTGAGCATGCCACATAGAGTTGCCCATGGGAAAAACATGATTTATCTAAATGTACTCCTGCAACTTTAAATGTCTGTCCCTGAGCTTTATTAATATATATATATTTATTTATTTATTTATATATAGGAGGTCCACTTACGCTAACGCTAACTCTCAAGTTTCAAGCTTCTAGCTCTAAAAATTACGATAGTTCCATACAACTTTTCACCCCCCGTTTTAACCCCTTACAACCCTTTTTTCGCTTTAAAAAGTAACCTATGTCCTTCCTCAGGCTCTAGACTATCTGTATACCAAATTTCATTTAAATAGGTTTAGTAGTTTTGGCGTTAAAGCGAGACAGACATACAGACAGAGTTACTTTCGCATTTATAATACTATTATTAGGATTATTAGGATAAATATATATATATCAACCACTCCTATATTGTATATATCGACGGGATTATTGTTTAAGATCGATGCCTACACAAGTAACTGAAAAGATATTTTAATAAATTTTAAATTCCTCACCTGGAGGTTTTAATGATGATATTTGTTTTCAACTAATCGTCGATATGTCTTGAATCTAGCGGGCTATTTTCATCTTTTTCACGTCCAAGAGACACTGGTAAAGTAGTCTAAATTAGGATTCAAATGTATTTTCGAAACTCCGTCTCTAAGATGGTGAAAAGACTTGGAATATGTTTGAGATAAATTCTCAATACACACCGAACCCGTCGAGATATTCAGTATATTTTAGCTTTGGGATGATTATTACGTAATTTACCGCGAAAATGTTTTAAGGTTTTTAAAATTCGAACTCTCAGTACCGTGCAGGAGTGATATGTGTTTCTTAATGCATGATAGATTTCACTTCGACTAAACGGGCTACCGTGGTGATTTCCGCTTCACTAGGATACTTATACAAATATTTAAGATGTGAAATAAAAATGTTTTCGAAAATTTACACCTAAAGGGGTTAAAAGTCATAAAATTTGTTTTCTATCAGCAGACGATATTTATCTTACGAGTAGAAATATTGAATATTTGTTCGCATCATAATGATGCTTACGTAAATACTTAAAGTTTTATATTTTGTAAGATATATTATGTATTAAATATAAATCTTAGTTCGAAAACTTTCAAGGCAGACGATTCGAAAAGCAGGTACAACAGTAGAAAAGTAAATTATACAGGAGTTTCACTCTAAATTCTAACGAGACGTGTTGTTCTACAACGTCTATGAGCCTTGGAAACTAATATTTAATTTTCTACAATTAGTTTACATGATTAATTCGACGTTATGAAGCGCAGCTGTTTGTAGCTCCAGTCTACTGTACGGGAGATTCAGGACTCAAATTCCGTAAAAAGACTGTGCAAACGTGCAATTCTGATAACCAGGCAGGTTGAATTACAGCGATTTGGATGAAGTCGTTCAAAAGTGGTAAAAATGTATTGTGCAGTGCACTATCTACTGAATTTCTTCGACAGCATCAAACTACATATACCATCTCACTAGCCTCAAGGTTGGGGCACCAAATACGTTTATATCTATGCGAAAAAATATCCCGCCAAAATTCCCTAATGGCACTTAACTTCAACTTGAAAAACTAATATGTTATTTAAGGCACCGTCAACAATGGTTGTGCACGGGGGTTGTCAGACTTTATACAACGTATACTACACATTTCATTCGATTAACCTCTTACATTTAAGAGTCTGTAATTGCTCCACAACGTCAACATTGCATGACTATGAATAAGGCCCAGGCGAAGTTGCTGTTACTGGCAGGGACAAACTGAAGACTGCTTTTCGAGTTGCCAACTACAGCTACTTTCCTGCTGCAGAGTTAATTAACTAGCAGCTTGATCATTCTTACACTTGTTGACTGAACTACCAATATGGTGGACAAAGAGGTTTCTTAAGTAAAGAAAATTTTATCTGCTGTGAGTAAGACACGCGAGCAAAGCCGCGGGCGCACTGC
Organism: Medauroidea extradentata; assembly: GCA_003012365.1. Taxonomy (NCBI): domain Eukaryota; kingdom Metazoa; phylum Arthropoda; class Insecta; order Phasmatodea; family Phasmatidae; genus Medauroidea; species Medauroidea extradentata. Next base: position 9,410 of record PNEQ01034264.1, read on the forward strand.
TAGTAAAAAACATACAAACATTGGTCTTAATTAAGTGGTTTTTGCGTTATTAAAGGACGTTTATTTCAATGTGTCGCAAGGTAACCGGTTGTATGAGTAATGTTGTTAGATAATTTAATTTATGATTTGGATACTATTATGCGGATGCCCTCGTTTGTATCATCTATGGCGAAAGAAGGGAAGTGAGAATATTTTGGTGAGCACTTAAAGTGTATTTCTTTAGCGCTGGTGATGAGTGACGTGATGTATGGTAGAGCTCCGGAATGATGGGACAGGAAAATGGGATATCCCCGAGAAATCCCGCCGATCAGCGGCATCGTCCGTTACGATTCCTACATACGATGATACGGGAACTGACACCACAGGGAATAGAACCCGTATCGCCGTGGTGGGACGCGAGTACTAACCCTAGGATACGGTGCCTTAAAGTGTACATACATGAGTTGAATAATTCGAGGGTTTACTTAATTACAGGCTAGCCTCAAAGAATATCTGTATTCTCAAGTATAGGTGATCCGGGATAATGGGTGCAATTTTTACAACCGTACTGTCAAGAATAATAACAAAAAAAAATTGTTTATAGTGATTTTATACGTTAACTTTTCAGTGCAATATAATCTATATATACAGCCAAAGATTTTTGTTGAAAAGAATTCTACAACAATTAGTTTCAATGCCTTATGTGAACACCTGTTCCTCTGCTTCATGATTAGTGATTGGAAGTTTGGAACTATCAGCGTCTCGGAGTCTTATACCCGCCAATCACGGACGTGTGGTGTCGCGGTAACATTATTCTGGTTGGTGCAGTCAAATGAGCCACTCCTCTGCCCTATTATATTCTGCCAATAGCCACGAACCAGAGTTGCAGGTGTGCACGGAAGGCATTGAAACAAGTTGTTGCAGAATCCTTTTCACCAAAAATCACTGGCTCTATCTATACATTATGATTGTTTTTTAGCTTGTCTTTCTTGTTTGAAAAAGTAACAGGAAATTTTACATTTGTCTGATAGAAAGGTTCGAGGTGGAGGTGCGAGGTGCTACAGTGGTAAAACACTCGCCTCGCATCCGAGAAGACTTGGGTTCGATCCGAGGCTCCGGCCGTCCTGATTTCGGTTTTCCAGGGTTTCCCGAAGTCACTCCAGGCGAATGCTGGGATGGTTTCTTCAGTGGGCCCTGGCCGATTCATTCCCCCATTCCCCCGTGTTCCTGTACTAAGGCCTTGTGCTGTTCGAGGGCACGTTGGATGTCCAAATAAATTAATAATAAATAACAAATAAATAAATAACTAGGGTCTAAAAGTGCTTCTTTACCCTGAAACGCCTATAGACAGCAGATGCACAGTGAAGCGACACAAGTGGGGTGACATTTATGTGCTTCTTTATTATAGGCTCAGTACCGTCCTAGAGCCACAATATTTGCGCGAAAATAATGCCGCCCCAGTTTCTTTTAGTGCCTGTTGTGCACATCTGCAAACCTGCTTCATGTTTTTTGGCAGCTTTCATTTGACTGCGCCAATCACAATAAAGTTATTACAACACACACATCTGTAATTTGCGGGAGGAACCCCAAAAACGCGTTACAGTTACAACATATAATCACTGACAATAAGGCATGCACGTAGGGCATTGAAATAAACTGAAGCAAATTTCTTCCGGCGAAAATTTTGAGGTCCTAGAAAAAGTCAGTGGCAATTGCGGAAGGAAAACTAACCCATAGCTGTTGGAAGTCGTAGCCTTGAGTGATTTCGGAAAACCCTGAAAGACCGAAATCAGAACGGTCAGAACCGGGGAGCGAACCTGAGTCCTCTCCAAATAGAGGCGAGTGTTTTACCGCTACTCTACCTTGCTCGGTAGGAATATAATGTTACAGTGTATATCTGACACTCTAGTTCAGAGCTTGTAGAGAAGTGATGTGCGATATCAAGAACTACTTTTCCTCCAGGCAGGAGACGCCCTGTTGAGATATTGTAGTTGTTATAGTATCCCCATCCGCTCTTCTTTTTCACACATCGAATTACTGCGAGTGTAACGTTCATAACGGCGTTCAAGAGGAGAGGGGGTAAAATCGCAATTTTGTTTTGTATGAAATAGTGTAAGTATTGTAGACGTTATTTGGAAGTAAATTTTCCCTTACAAAAAAAAACAGCTCCGACTGTTTTTGCATAATTTCATTCGAAAGTCAAAATTAACATGTATTTACTTCATGCGCCTCCCTCCTCCCCCGAAAACTGATCAACATAGTGAAACGAAATAGTTCACAGTAAAACTGCATGTCACAGGCAAAAAAAAAAAAAAAAAAAAAAAAAAAAAAAAAAAAAAAAAAAAAAAAAAAAAAAAAAAAAAAAAAAAAAAAAAAAAAAAAAAAAAAAAAAAAAAAAAAAAAAAAAAAAAAAAAAAAAAAAAAAAAATTCTGAAAGTAGTAAGAAACTTCCAAATTTCAGAATTTGTTTAAATACAAAACTTTTTTGTATTGGATTATCACATACGTAAAGTCATAGCCCGTAACATGTAGTTCCACTGTGAATTATTTAGTTACAATAAATAATTTGGTTTTATCGGGGTGTATGACGTAAAAACGTGCAAATTTTGATTTTGAAATGCCAGTATGAATAAAACTGACTGAGCGTATTATTTGTTAAGAGGAAACTATACTACCAGGAAACGTCTACAAAACTAACACTATTTCATACAAATACAAATTTATTTTTTTCCCCCACTGGAAAGCCATTAAGGAAATAAGTTCCCTGAAAATCGTGTTTTAGTTGGATTTCTTTGTTACATAAACTATATGTTGTTTTTTTTTTAAATTGAGGCTATGTAGGAAAATAGAGAATGAGTTAGCATACATTCTTAGGTCATATTTGTTAACAATATTTAATGATTTAGTGTGAGTGATCGTAATTGGAGACAAACTAATTGTTTACAAATTTCTGTCTCACATAAGTAAATATAGATGACAGTTACCTCACTTAAAACTTAAAAAATTCAGTTAAGTATTACATTATGTGAATACTGGATCCGAATTTTAAAATTAAGACATAAAAATTAGTAAGAAGTAAGCAAACATTAAATCAATAAATAAAGGAAAATACCTCCTTAACGCTTTAAGATCGTAACTGTTCGTTAGCATTGGTTTTCGCAGATACATACCACATTTTTTCAGTGTCTTACGTAGCTACATCTCTGCCTCGTGGTCAATTATTCGATGTTGTTACCTTTCAGTTCTATTGGAGAATCACAGCCGTGCGATTAAAACTTTTTCTGGCTGTCTCAGTCAAACGTGAGACATCTGCACGCAGACAAGCTGCCAGTATAAATACAGCTTAGCTGCAGATGTGCCTATGAATCATTCAAACATGGCGCAAAAATATATTGCACGGAATCTATTTGCCTATGAATATTACAAACACAGTATGTAGGCTATCAGTACAGAGGTTACAAACTTTCAGGAGAGATAGAGTACACCTAGGGCAATTACAAAGATAAAACATGTTTATTACTTCTAATACAGCAAAAATACTGGGAAATCTTTGGCTGGTGATTATTTTGTTAGCTATTTTGCTGTATTAAGAATAATGAACATGTTTTCTTCTCTTGTTTGTGTCCTTTCTTTCTATTTTTTGTGTCGTCATTACAGTGTTAGGAAAGTGTTTCCGACCATGGATTTCTATTTTATTTCCAATCGTCTGGGTGTACTGTATCACTCCTGAAGTATTATGACCGCTATACTGATGCATTCTGTATAGGACTCCTGTTTCAAAATAATGTGCAAAATATACTGCCCCCGCCTACGACGAACTGGAAAGTTCATTGTTTTCTTGTAGTACCTTCGAATATACTACAGAAGTGTGAATGTACCTCACGAAATATGAGGGCATAATCAGGTAATATTAATGACACCGTTAAAAATCCTTTATGAACAAACTTTATAAATCATGAATGATGTGATCTGTACTGTTATTTTAGGCATCAACATAATATTTATATTTAAAATAAAATCAACCATATAGAGTAGTCACGAACTATTTTGTTTCCATTCGAAGCTGATCCCGTAGAAGGAAATAATCGTCCGGCTTGTGTGGGAAAGCACTGTTGGAAGGAGGAGCAGAAATATTATAAAGTGTCGGCTGGGAGGCGGAGTGGTTTCTCGTCGCGGCGAGGGGCCTAACCTTGGGAAGGTAAAAGCCAGGGAGCATTAAGGCCCACGAACGACTTGCTCCGATCCTGTAGAACAGGCTTGCCAGTCGCCGGGGCAGGTTTCCGTGTGTTTTATGACTTCCGGTCATTACCGATGTCAGCTCGACAGAACACTTCAACTTGCCGTACGTGGCGTTTAACTGAGCGCTACTTCGCCGGCGACAAGCATACAAATCGAATAATCTTGTGTGGTTGGTGGATGACGGCTGGGTTGGCGGGAGAGGGGTCGGGGAGGTGGTCATCTTACTGGTAGGTGGAGGGAGAGAGGGGAAACGTGGTTTCAAAATTTCTGCCTGCATAATTTAAAAGTCGACGATTGGCGCGCTCCTTGAAAAGCGGCGAAGTAAAAATAGCAAAACCAAAAATAAAGTTACTGTTGCCAAAGCGGCGACGAAACTGCGTGTTTACGCCGCAACAATGTTGGCCTAACATATTTGGCGCTAACATTGTTTCTAAGCTTGCGACGTGATCGTAAATTCGCAGGATTGCTCTATAAACAACACTCGAAATCAGCACGTGCTGTTACTCTCTGATGCTGAGAAATATAGCTAATTCAAAATGTTGCTAACACAACACTGGAAAACATCCCACGTTAGGAATTTTTATTTATTAAGTAATCTCTACAACCCAATACATAAATAAAACAACTTTTAAAAATTGAATTAGGAAATTACCAGTACAATACGGAACTGTTAATAACTGAACTACTTCAGTAAATAAAAAAGGGAAAATTTATCCTACTGTTTTTCACACCGGTTTCTTTAAATTAATAATGAGCTTGTAGTATAAATTGTTCGCAGGTTACTTTAATAGCACCAAAGTACCATATTTTCACCCTTGAACTAATGAGATGTTTTGCAACTACCTGAGAGTGTTAATATAAAGTCACTAACTTAAAAGCCTAATTTACTCAGTGAGGAAAGAAAGTTACGACTGGTCATGCACATTTGGAAGTATGAATTGTGTATCCAACTATTCATGTCATGCTATCTTTTCATCGCACAAGTTGGACCTACATAAAACCTACATAAAAATGAACTATTTAAATCAAAATATTCATGAACAACATTGAAAATATTAGTTTTGTTTATAATCGGTGTTGTAGTTTTCTAAATTCATTTTTAAAAATATCTACTCGTATCATTGCTGCTTTCCGAGTTGTCAAACCAACAATAATAACCGCTGCTAATATCAAAGCTTAGAAAACAACTATGAAATATTTGATTTGGTTTACGTAAGTAAAATAATTATGGAGAAAAAAACAGCACTAACTTCGTTTTGTGCCAACGTACCCTTGAAAACACTATAGCATCATTTTCTAATTTGCTGATATTTTGACAACAAAAACACTAAAAACCACACACACAAAAGTCGGATCACCTCACTTGTATGTATACCAAGTTTGATTAAAGTAGGGAATATAGCGTCTTGCAACATGTATGATGGGGTACATATGTCTGACACAACGTAGATGCCTGCAGACCAATAATAGTCATCAAATATTACAGTATCGGGATTCTTATTGGATTAGCCAAATAGGGTAACAGCTCTAAGAATAAGCGAAAACTATTTATCTTTTCATAAGCATGTCATGCGTTGCAGCTCAGCAAACAGTCAAGATTTCCCGTGATAATTCGTCATTTCTAATTATGTGTAATCAAGAAATGTTTTCAGATGAAGGTATTGTGACTTCAGGGCTGCCGCAGGGTAGTTTGCTGCGATCGTTATTGTTTACAATAATAGCGAATGACACGGGTGTTGGAATTAAAGGAAAACTGACCCAGTTTACACAATGTATTTACAAGGAAGTGGGAGGAGAGAAGAGGGTACAGGATGATATAGACTTAAAATAATAACATTAACTTAAAAAGAAAACTAAGCACATAACACCATTGTTAGATCGATTTTGAAATATGCAGCAGCAGACTGGGACCCGTATGTGGAGGTGGATATGTGGGAGTTGGAGAGGATGCAAAGGTGGGCAGTGCGATGGGTGAAGGACAGGTGGAGAAGAGTGGGGCAGGATGGAGAGAATGAAACATACTTCATGCCTTCATTAATGATGGAGGAGATGGGTTGGCACTCCATAAAGGAAAGGAGAAAGGTGGAGAGACTGGTCAGAATGTATAGGGTGGTGAATAAGGAGGGGGATGGAGTGAGTTAAACGCAAAGTTAGTTAAAGCTGTCTACAGATGTAGGTCAAACAAGAGTGGTGAGATTAAGACAACTTGGAGGACAGAGCGGGGAAGGCAGTCCATGTTAATAAGGAAGGTAAGGAAGTGGAATGTGTTTCAGGAAGATTTGATAACAGCAAGGAGTGTGGGGCAGTAAAGGTAGCACTTGTACGGATGAAAGGATTAGGATAAGTACTTGCCACCCGATGCCACTCCTAATGCAAGGGAAATGTTATTATCATTATTACTAATGTTTATCCCCTACACTTGCGACATAAAAATACAATTTTTCAGGTTTTATGTTTCTTCTTGACTGCATGGTAATTGGAGAGAGGTAAGTACTATACAATTGAGGGGATCACTGAAGTTGAGGAAGGAATTAAGCCATGGCCTTTATTATGGAACCATGTAATTATCTACATGGAGTGATTAGGAGAAAGCATGGGAAATTGAAATCAGGATAGTTGTGCCGCAGTTTGAAATTGCGTCCTCTAAAATGTAAGTTAAATTTTTTGGCCATTGCGATAGCTTGCGAGCTACCAGTAATACATACAGACTTTATAATAATAATTTCACTTGCAGCTGTGAAGCCGCCCGGTAGCAAGCTATAACATCTTCACCTACCAAACCCCTCTTAAACTTTCCAACTCCCCTCTATATCACCGACACCTCCAAAAGTCAATTACACTCTCTCACTGACCTCGTATGCATAGACTGTTCTGCGCATATGAATCTTCTCACTATTATTTCCTATTTCTCTACCCATTGCCTTAGATTATATGCAACCTAACTTACCCCTTACTTATTTTTCACCCATCTCGCTGAATGCCTTTGACCTTCTCCAGCTCCTGCATCTCCAATCCCACATACGAGCCCCACTCTGCTGTCGCATACTCCAACACTGGCCATACATTTGTAATGTACACATTTTCTTTCCCTGGACTTCTAAAGCCCTTCAATACCCTTTCTCACCTTTGTCACCACCATTCTCTCTACCTGTTTTGTCCGCCCTATGTCACTCTGCATCATTATGCCGGGTACATGCATTCCTAAAATTCCCTTTATCTCATGCCCTCCCAATCTGTGTATGTTCATACTCCTAACATTCTTCCTCATTAACCTAATAATCTTTGTCTTCTTACGTTTACTTTCGTTGTGTTCACTTCACTCCACAATCGTATCCTATTAATGTCATCCAGTAACTTTATCCCTCCACCTGCCTCACCATATAAAATGTAGTTATCGGCAAGTAATCTTATTTTGCAACTCACCCGCACGTCTCCCACTTTTATCCTCTGTCTGTGTCCCTTGGGGAAGTCTCCAATCATCTCACTATAACTTTGTCTACCAGCAATTCATCAACTTTCCTCATGTGGCACCTATTGACTGCTTTCTCGAAATCAAGTAAACAGGCATCCACCTACTTCCCCCTATCAACTGCCCGTACCAATTCCTTTAATATCCGAATTCATAGATGTCTTTCGATGGTTAACCACTCACCGAATGGCTGTTCTATGAAAAATGTTCGGCAGAGACGTCTTTTGGTGATTGGTTGACTGTTCAGTGAAAACTGCTCGGCAGAGACGTCTTTCGGTGGTTATTTGACCGCTGGATACGACATTCGGGCCAGTTGAAAACGAATGAACTCTGAATCTCATTCGAAAGCCTATTCATTTTAATGTTAAACAATACTGATTGCGTTTCATATACATTATTATTCACATAAAACGTTTTCACATGTGCTTGCAAAACGTGTATAAAATATTCTTGTCACTTGGTAAAAACTTAATTTTAAAATTCTGCCAATTTTGTTTTGAAATAAACTTATATGGGTAAAAAATCGTTTGGTGCATTGAACAGCCATTCAGTGAATTAATGGCAATCGAAAGACGTCTCTGAATTTCAGATTACGTACGCACCATGCGTTGTTGTGTTAAAGCGATAGTAAATGATTTGGGGGTTAGATATCATGTTGGAGAGGTTTCATTATTCTTTGAAGATTTAGAAAATTAAATTTCAGTTACATAAATATGTTTCCAAATTGCTGTGGATCTGTTTAATTTGTATTGGGACGGAGAATTTGAAGTATAGTTTTCCAAAAGCCGCGTTAGCTCAGCTTCTTCTAAAATACAAGAATAATGAAAAAAAAAACAGCAAGGCATAGACAACAAATGAAGCACGGTAATTACCACAGACAAATTACGAAGGAGCAGGAGAAAAACGACAGCCGAAAAAAGATGGGTGTGTTCCCAACACACACTGTAAGCAGTTAAAACGAGAAAATGTTGTGTAGTGTTGCCATATCTGTGCCGAAAGTGGAGGGGATCAGGCTTTCAACTGGCAGTCACTCGAAAGGCGTTATTGAAGTACGATAAGTGAAGAGGCTGCTAGGTGAATGGGAGTTGACAGCTCTTTCGAAGGATGACTCTGAAATCGGCCCTGAAAGCCTAGTCATCTGTGTATCGCGTGAATAACACTTCCTAAATCCATGTCGATAATCATCGACCAGTTTCTCTCGCTCTTAACCTGCACTACGTACTGGACCATCAGTCTCTACAATAACTTCCCTGAATTTGATGTAAGATTCATTGGTCTGTAGCTGCCAGACCTCCACCTATCCTTCCTCTGCTTGAACATTGGGACTATGACTGCTTCCTTCCAATCCTCTGGTAACTTACTCTCCTCCAGTGATATCTGAAATATTACTTCTAGATAACCGACCATATCTCTCCCACCAAACTAGGAGCATTATTTACTATGATATTAAAACCCAGTGTCTTATTACACTTTAACTCTTTTATTACTTTTCTACGTTCTTCTTTATAATTGTTAGCATTGTAAGAGGTTCCTGGGCTTCGCTCCAATACTCCAATCATCCTTCAACCTCAAACATTGATAAGTACTGAACCTGCAGCAGTTCTGCCATTTCCGTATCTGTTGTTGCGAATTGTACATCTACACATATTCAACACTGGCATAACTCTGCCCCCTCCCTACCTTCTTTAGATGATCAAACAATTTCCCCCACTCCTTCCCTCTCCCTTCCGCCATTATATTACCTAGGTATTATATTCGGCAGTTAAGTTGGCGTCCGAGCTCCGGAGGAGATGGCGAAGAGAAAATGATATCTTACTGTCCGAGACCACCTGCCATAGGTTGATACTAGCAGGGCGTGTCCTCATTCTCTACACAAGTGCAACAAATTTGTGAGTAGCAGCAGTTGTGCTCGGGAATATATTAATATGGAGCTCCTTTTGTTTAATTTACGTCAACTTTATGGCGGAAATACCACTCGTCCGTAGCTATGTTGACGTTCTAGTTAGATTTTACTTAAGTCGTTTAGGCCCTACAGGACTAATAAAAATTTCGCATTCAAAAAAATATTTTTTTATGTGTGGCTTTGTACTTGAATGTAGGCTGCCTATCAACGTTGGTTTGCTATAAATATAATTAAAATTTTCGCTAAAACTCAATTTTGGCAAGCACATAACCCTGCAGGCACATTAAAAAATATGGCATGTTTGTGCAATTTTGGGTACAAATTTATCTTTTTTCGGCATTACTTATAACTTGATTATTTGTCATTTTCAAAACAATTTAGTGTGGGACTGGCAACATCACATTTTAAAAAGACGTTTGTCATAATAGTAATATCCACGTCGCAATACTGTGAGTTCTCTAAGATGAAACCTTTTGTCAATAGTTAAATATAAATTTGGCCGGATAATGTAAAAAGACCGTCACACAGATGTACGTAGCATAAGTTAACAAATGTTTTACTTGTGAAGAATTTAATTAATACGTTTTGTGAAGAAGGTCAGTTTGTAAATATCACTGTAACTGGTTGGTTACCGTATAAGTCTTTCAAGAAAAGGTAGATTACATGCAGGTCACACTCATGAAAAAAATTAACAGTTCACTTACTACACTCTAAGAGAGCAGGTACATGGTCTGAAAACTTCAAAACAAATCTTTTGAAATGTGTATCTTAGCAGAACATGGTAAGGCAAGAAAAAGTAAACAGTGCAGTAGCTAAACCAGACAAGCAATTACGTGTTCATATCAAAACTCTTGCAATATACAAGTCTCATAACGGCGCGCTCGTACAGAAACATTCGATTTTGACGACATATGTTTATTACCTAAGGAACGACTGATTATTTGAAACATAACAATATTGTTTAATGAGCACTCGTTTACGAACGTGCCAAAGACAACATACAAATTACGATTACAATTACCATTATGTGTGAACAATTAAGTTATAAAATATGTAATTATAATAATCACATTAACCAGCATAACACACGATAAAAATTGGTAATATTAAGGGAAAAACTAAAAACAAAACTTTGCTTACTATAGAAATAACACATTGTTAATAAAACTGTTTCGTAAACACATTTAAAATGTGCCTTGAATACGTTATCAGATGCGCAGTTTAAAACACGACATAATTATTTATTTTAAAATTCATCGTTAAATGTTGCGGGATATTAACACTGTCAGAATGCTGCAGTGAAATAAGTCAACAATTGGAACAAAATAAATGTTAACGATTGTAACAATGTCACTAACAACTACTAAGATAAAACACAAATAAAAAATATTTTTGTTTTGACATCTAGGTTAAAGTAACGATAATAATAATTATTATTACATTATTATTAATAAAATAATTTTAATTCAAGTTCTGATATTCTGCATGATAGTCATGAAGAGACGTTTGTTTCGCGTATACTCGTGCAATTCACTAAAATATAAACTTCGGTCCGATGATAGCCTTTACAAATGGTCCAACGATTCAGCATGAGGAACACACGTCGGGGGTTTCGCTAAACAAACAGAGCAAAAATATGATAACGGATGATGACTGCAGTCTGCCTGGACTAATAAGGAATGTTAAAGTATTACACGTTTATTTTGTCAAATATCTTTCAGATAAACGCCGCATGTTGTAAAGCTGCAATATCTTTAACACTATTTGATACATTGCCACAATAGAATTCAATGCAGTCTTCCATGGAAGCTACGTAATTATATTTAAATAATGATAGAGCACAAAAACGTATAAAAATATAAAATAAAACACAAAAAAATGTAAGTGTACATGTTTAACAATCGCGTAATAGAAATGGAAAAGTAGGCCGAATATCAGCCAGACATTTTTCTGTGAAGAGTGCAATATTAGTACTAATTTCCGTTGATTTCATTGGTAACTTTGACCTGCTGGGAAAATTTATTTTGGTGCAACTTGGTGAAGAAATGGCAATCTTTATCTGGATCGATGAAACTTTAAGGGTTTTAATATTTAACTAGAGTTATTCATTTCTTCTGTAAATGTACCCAAAACAAATGTTCTGAGCAGGTGAACGTTACCCCTGTAGTCAACGTATACTCTTATGACGGTTGTTTGTAAAAACGTTGAAGGTAACCTGCAGCATGCCTGACTAAACTTGACTCACACCCGTGTACTCTGCTGCTCTTGCAGTTTCTCTCTGAGAGGCTCGGGCATGACATGTATTTGTCGCTTCTTCATCCCAACACTGAATCATGATTTTTGTAATTTCCCATTCTCTGTTATGCATCACATTTCCACGTCCCTGAGGGCATTAACTGAGGTTCAATATATTTATAACAGCCACTACAAGGCTCTCGATTCTGTCTCTTTCTCCCGCCCCGCGATCCCCGCATCACTGCGCAGCGAGACGACAACTTAACTGCCGACTATAGTTATCCTTTTTTCCCTGCCTTATCTTTCTTTCTAGCTCTCTGTCCATCTGCTTTATTCTGTCCTAAACTCTTGCCATTCCTTCGTTTCTCCATTTCGCATGAAGGTGCCTAAACTTCCTTTATAATGTCTTAATTTCCCGTCCATAATATAGTGAATCGCCCAGCACATATTATCGTCCAAGGAATACACGTTTCCAAACATTATGTAAAATATCTTCCTAAAATTACTACACAAGATCTCTACACTATCCCCTTTAGACATTGAATAGAGGTAAGCAGTCAGTTAATGTTTCTGTAAAATGTTATTGCAAGAATCACAATTTTTGTTGTACTTCTTAACAAATTAGATAAAAAAATTTCACAAATTTATTGTGTAATGATTGAAATAACATTAAATTTTAATCGAACTTAGAATGTCTTTGTTCGACAAAGTTACTTAATACCTAACAGTTGAAGCATGCACTATGCTACATACACATTTTTCAGTAATCTTCTGTAGGCCTACTTGGCAAGTGCTGGTGGTAAGAATAAGAACAATTTTTAGTTTTACCTCTACATATAAAAGAGAATACTGACTGACTGATAGACATATCAAACTGCATCCCAAACCACTGGACCTAGAATCGTGGAATTTTTTTTTGTGTGGATTCCCCTCAAGTCGTAGGCGGGCACTAAGAAGGGATTTTTCGAAATTCGACCTCTTAGGGGGTGAACAGGAGTGACATTTATTTCCGAAGAAACGTCGATAGAGCTCGAACACGACGGCCTATCATTGTGATGTTTACTTTAATAGGACACACATAAAAATGCATACTAGCTAAATTAAAGATTTTTCGAAATTGAATATTTAAAGGGGTGAAAAGACGTTAAATGTGTTTCCGATTAACTATCGATATATATAGAATCCTTCAGAATAGAAAGTGGTTTTAGGATTTTTTTTTAAATCGACCCCCAAGTAATAAAGAGGTCAGAATGTAATTTTTATGAATCGTCTATATCACTGAAACACAATTGACTATCATCGTGATTTTTACTTCCATTGGTTACGTATACTGTCACAGAACTCCAAGACGTTTCGAAATTCTTTAACTAAGGGGGTGAAAATACGTGAAATGTATTTTTTTTATTTCTCTGTATTTATTAAACCAATCAAGCTATCGATGTGCTCTTTGCTTTAGATTTATGCTTATATAAATATCTAAATACAATTTAAATACTTTTTCCGAATTCAGCCCCAAAGAGGCAAATAAAGGGTAAAATGTGTTTTCGATTCACAATCGATATATCGATCTCATTAATTTTTATATAGCAACGTGAAATTTGTTTTAAGATTGATGCTTACTCAAATACCTTAAAAGTAATTTCAGGAGTTTTCGGAATTCCCCACATAATGAGGTGAAAAGGGGTGAATAGTGATGTATTGTGTTTTTAATTAATCGTTGATATATCTCGAACTTAACAGGCTATTGTCGTGTTTTTCATGTCAAAGAGACACCGGTTAAGTAGTCTAAAATGTGTTACAAAAGTATTTCGAAATTAAGTCTCTTAGGAGGTGAAAAGGCATGGAATGTGTTTTAGATAAATCCCATACATATATTTATTTATTTATATATAGAACCTATCGAGATTATTACGTTTATTTTTGCTTCAGGATGATGATTACGTAAATGACCGTAAAAAGAGATTTAAAATGTTTCAAAATTCGAACTCTGAGTACCTTACAGGGGTGATATGTGTTTTTTAATGAATGGTCAATTTTGCTACGTTGTGATCTTCACTTCACTTGGATATTTGTATTAATATTTTAGATGTGAAATTGAGATTTTCCGAATTTCGGCACATAAAGGGGTGAAAAGGCATAAAAGTTGTTATCTATCAGCCGATGATACTTACCATAACCAATAGAGATATTGAGGTGCTGTTCGCGTCAGAATGATGTTTACGAAAGTACCTAAAAATGTAATGCAGGTTAATTATTTTTAAGATAACTTAATTATTGAGAAGAAATCTTAAGTTTGTTAACTTTCAAGGCTGACGTCCCGAAAAGCAAGTACGACCAGCCAGAAATAAATTATACAGATGTTTCATTTCGCAGTTCTACTGTGGCGTGTTGTTTACAACCTCGATGAGCTCAGGAAATTAATATTTAATATTTTAAATTTATTTTCATAAATAACTTCGACGTTATGAGGCGCAGTTGTTTGTAGCTCGGGAGGAATCAGTCTTAATGCCACGTAAAATACGTATTTCATTCAATTAATCTCTTACAATACAAAGTCTGTAATTACCTCACAACGTCAACATTGCTGTGACTATAATTAAGGCCCAGCAAAGTCGCTGTTAGTAACAAACTTAAGACTGCTTTTTGCGTAGACAGCTATAACTATTTATCCTGATATAATTACAAATGTAGTGATTGACCTCATGTTCAGTCAATATTGTGAATGTCAACAGGAAACATGAGACTCGTCAGACTGTTCTTGGCCATTCCGCCACTGGATGAGTTAATTTGATGATCCGGAATATTATTTGTGAGTGCTGATATTGTGTTAGAGAAAATTAGTTTTCCAAGTGAGGTTTGTTAAGCTTATATTTTTCTTCAATATTGATGTAATTCTAAAACGATGAGGACTACTCCCTTATTAAATATTTGTCAGAGCTGAAACCACTATTGTCTTTATATCTTTATATTACGTGTTACATACACAGCGGACTTAACCACAACTGAATATTCATATACAAACGCCTCTCAATTCCAATATATTCCAGAAATTGGATGCCCTAAGCTGAACTCGTAAACAATATTCGTAAATGGTACATAGTTATTTACGGAGATGTTACAGTTTGTCGTAACAGATTTCCATCCACTATTTGAAATATCATACTCTGACTCACGAACAAGACTGTAACAGTTGTTTGGTAAACAGTACTAGCGTGTTGCACTCCATGTTACTACATCAGATATCAAGTGTTTGTAGACAAGATTTTAGAACGTCTGTGTGCCGGCTTTTTGCTACTGCTCAGCTCAACCCTCACTATACCACTACCTTTACTATAAAGGTTATGTAGTTTGCTTTTCTTTCTGGTTTTATTTCTATTTTCTTTGTGTTTTATGAGACACTAGCTATTGCCCATGCTATAGATCACGTGGTTTTTTATTTGATGCGATAACTTCTTGGGTACCCCGTACTGCCTTCCTGCTCTGTTTTACCATCTTAATAATATAGACTATTTGCAAGTAACCTTCTTGGGCGCACGAACAACCAATCACCACAGTTGCATCGCAGTTGAATGGATGGTCCAGAAAGACTACCCTATTCTGCGCCCTTCCCCGGCTCCGGTTTGCCTCACCCCACTTATTTACATACCGTAATGGTGGTGACTTTGGTCAAATGAGCCGACCCTCGTACACGTTCGTACAAATTTTATTTTCCATAATTGTCTACTGTGAGTACATATAATTAATTTTCATGTATATATTTATTATTCGGAAACTATCGAAATTAAATTCCTTTTTTCAGGGCTACCAAACATGCGAATAATATTTTTTTGGCAATGTCTCCAATTCACACCACGTGACAAAAGTCACTCCTCGTTAACGGTATGCATTTTTTTTGTGAAATTCTTCACGGGCGCACGCACAACGACTTAGCAAAGTTGCATTGCAATTGAATGAATGGTACAGGAAAACTACCCTATTCTGCCCCCCCCCCCCCCGGTTCTTCTTATACCATGGCACCGTTTTGCCACGGGTGTAATTTATTTTTTTTTTGTCAGAGATCTTCGCAGACGTACGGACAGCTATAAGATTAATTTCATAGTTTCGCATACGTTACAAACAAACAGACTCAGATATGTGTATAGATAATTCACTGTGAAATTCATTATGTATTTTTTTTGTATGTCCCAACTAACCTCGACTTGTTTTTCCTTGTTTCATTTTGCCTAACTGGATTTCTGTGACGACAAAGAACTGCAATATCGCAGGTCCTTAAATCATTGTAATCTACCACAAGAACATTTCAAACAAATTATCTAGCATGAACATCAGTAATTAACTTACACGGAGGTACATTTTGCAACATTGTATAAAGTGTCCACATAATCTCTTTATTTTTGTCCACATAAGCTGGAGCGCTACAGACAAGTCAGTACAAGCTGGCGAACTGCGGACTGACAGCTAACAGTAAATAAAAAATTTCCAATAACTGAAAAATTAAGAATGTGAGTTACGTCGCGGTGCAAAGGGAAACCGTTGCCAACGTTATGAAAGCAATGAACCTGTGTCCTTGGTGAGCAGACCACGATAAAAAATATCTGTGACCTTGCTAGTAAAAGTGTAATGTAATAAGCGTCTAATCTGGCGGTGTTATTAACGACAAAGTTGCCAGGCGGAGCTCTGCATATTATGACACTAACACATTGTTGCAGGTACTTTAAAATTAATTGATGAAGCAGAATAAAAATCCCCCTTAAAACTAGTTTAACTGTGTGGCATTTTTACACAAAAAATGTTCTCCTGGTAAATTTGACCGAGAGTTTTCGGGAAAACGAGATTCCATTATTATATATTATTAAAATAAATGTGCAATAATAATTGCCTCTGGATTCTGCTTCTTCTGTTACACACACACAAACACACACACACACACACACACACACACACACGGAATCTTAATTAGTGGTTACAGTCAGTTAAACGTTAATCAGTGAAATTCCAGTTAACAATCTGTTTCTGACTGATAAAACTGTAGAATTGACTGAAAATCAGTAAATAGGTCGGTGAAACTCACTGAGAATAATTGGAAAATCACTCTTAAATCAGTGCAATTCAGTCTGTTAAATAATCAGTACGGTTTCGCTCATTTATGTTGCTCATTTTTTAACGAAATATCTGGAATTTCACATGGGATGTTCATTTCTTACTTATTCAAGTTTACAGTGCTATTGAGTTAGAGTTATGTTACCGACTTTGTGATATATTTAATGTCGTAAATTCATCTTACAGTAGGATTACTAGTAAAGAGGATGATTATGGGAAAAGTATTAAAAGAAAACTTAAACGGAACTCCGGCCTGTTATTTTTTAAATGTTTTCAGTTAATCGCAAACTTTTTTTTAGATTCTTCCGTTTAAGTTTTGCTTACTTAAATTTGTCTGTAGAATATCAAGTACAGTACAGCGAAAATAGAAGTTGTGAAGAAAGTCGTTCCTGATAAACTGTACACTGGGCACTGTCAAATTCTTTTTTATTTTGCCTGACAGCTAATGCTTAAGAAAAACGGATAATGGAGAAGTTGTAATGAAGTCAACAACGAAATTAAATTTTGTTATTTGATTTCTCCTATTGAAGCCTGGGAAACAACACAATGGCCATACATTTGTTCATATTAGGAAAAGATTCAGTAATAACAACTGACAATAAAATTATTTTTACATAAGTTAAATGTTGTGTAAGTTGGCCGCACAATACGACACTCAACTGAGATTATTGTTTTATACGTTAGTCTCCAAAAAGCTACAGGCAAATTACGTACTTACTAGAGGCTACACAATACGGGAATCTTGGTAAAACAATCTGTACAGCATAATTTATTATGACTTATGATTACGAGCAAAATACTGTTGTTACATATTTATACTTATGTCGAATTTTTATAACTAATTTTTATTTGTTTTATTATTTTAATTTTTCAATTACATGTATGTTCATCATAAATGACTACATTTAATCAATCAAATAATATCATTTAAATTAACCTATTTCCATTCATAGTATGTATTATATAACATTTAAATTGGTATTCTTATAACATAGCGTGCGCATGAAACAAAAAAAAAATGAAAATCAGTACGAAAAAAAATTGCTAAATTATTTTTAAAGTCATGAATGAATTTATCTACATCAGCGAATACTGAAAATAAATTCCTGGATGTAGTTTTCCAAAAGTAACCATCCAGATTTTTTAATGTTACACATTTGTTGATGAGTTGATTTCATTTCGTGACTTAAATTTAATTTTAAAATTTGGTGAGTATTAGCATGAATGTCGGCGTTGAAATTGTTTAGTAGGCATGTTTACACAATATAACGTTGTCTTTGCTTCTGACGTACGAGTTTATTTAGACTATTTTAAATAAGTATTTAAATTATGGAAAAATTCATATATTTTTCTTATATTTTTATTAATTAAAAATATTTTTTTTTTAAATTTCCCAAAGCACAACACGCGCCTAATTTTGTGAATGTAACACAAATAAAAATATAAATATAACGTATCCAAATTTTCTAATTAATTGGATAAACTATTCAGAACTGTTTAACAGAATGATATTCCTTAATCGTCTTATAATCCTTATTTTCGCGCTTTCTGAGGCAATTTTCCAGTTGGAACAAGTTCTTCTTTTATCAACTTAGTATTGTTGGAAAATATCTTGTGGACAGTTTGTGACTCATAATATATGTATATTAACGGATGTACAAATTTATTGTTTCCTGTCAGTATTTGTCGATTGCTTCAAGTATGGTTCAAAACTGCCAAATATACTATTCATCTACACCATTTTTGGCCTGGGTAGCATTGTTTTTGGTACGAGAAGCACATGATAAGTTGGTCGTTCATGTTAACCATTACAATAAACACGTATTTTCTGAAATTCGGTTGCCATATTTGAACTTCTTTCAACAAATCTTAAATCAATGTTCGGCTCGTTGCGCCAAATTTTGTTCGGCCCCTGATTTGTGTAATTGTGACCTTAAAACAGTCAAAAAATATAACGTAACATTTTTGGCGAACATAATGACAAAACTATCATAATTATCTTGAAATCCAAATTTACTTCTATATTTTATTCCCCCTTAGAGTTCTACTGCCATTGCGACTGGGATTAAATACGCTCCTTGCGAGGTGCAACTAATCACGTGACCTGTTCAAAACGCAGAGAAATTTGCGCCGAGGTTAGGTTAATTCTACTACAGGTTACAAAGAAAATGTGTTTTCTTATGGGAAAGTTTAGCACAATGAAAATTTCTGTCGCTAATTTCGCTGCAATCACAGGTGGACCAGAAAAATCTGAAACTGTAGTAAAGTTAATTTTAAATAGGTTTGTAAATGACAGGAGTCATTTAACTTATTTCAAAGGTGAAAATAAACCAATTTCGCGTTTTAGATTATCAACTTTATGTAACTTAAAATTCAGAAAAGCTCTGTGATTGTTCGGTTAGGGATACTAGGCACAATTTTTCCTGTGCCAAATTTTTAACATTGAACTTTCTAACCTGTAGTAGAAACAACCTTAGCCGAGCTATTGAATGTATAGCCGAGCTAAACCCTCGTCGCAAACAACTTCGCACCGCTCGCGCATGCGCAAACGACACATTTTACATTCAGTGGCTGCCATGTTTGCCAGCTGTGCTTCGTCAGAATCTAGTGCCATTAAAGCAATATGCGGACAAGACTTTATTTATTTTTAGGGGAAATGGACATTAACTTTGGTTTAAATGTGTTGAAGATAAATCGATGTGTAACATAAAAAAACGTACGTTTCACTTACTGTCGAAGCGGTGACATGACGTTGGAGATGTAAACAAAATTGACAACAAAACATTCTCGCTATATTATCGTTAGTAGTCACAGACCGTAACATCATGTATTTAAAAATACGCCGCCAAACATTAAATATTTGACATAACTTAATACAGTAATTTTGAACACAGCCTAGACTGCATTACAATTCGGGAAAAAATAACTTTTACTGAACATACATTTACAATAAACGTGGCCAATTCTTACTAAGTGCATGTTAACGAGTGAAAAATAAATACGAAATATTACATCCTAAATATTATTACTAGATAATTCACAATTCCATCACAATCACTGGCAGTATTGGCGCTTGGGAAATGGGATAAGCAGAAACGCGTGGACGTATGTTACGAATAGTAAATCACGTCACTTCACTATTGCAGGATTGTATCTCTAAACACGCGGAATATTATGCTTTTATCACGTCACCACTTCAATAGTTAATGAACCAGACATATCCATAATATTTCGATAGATTCAACACACACAGGCGAGACTCGCGCTCGGTCAATTAATAAACGTGAGCAGTTAGCCGAAGTAAACCCCGATTGTGCCCGAAAGCTTCCGAGCGATGTTTCTTACTGGCCCTTTAACTCGGGCTGGGGAAATGTAATTGCTGAGTCTCTGAATGTCCCGCTCACTTGCGTCTGTCGCACTATGTACGTATAATGGTGTCATTCTCTCTCTAATCTTGTGACGTCACTCTGTACCCAGATTGCTCGGAATGGCCCATTTAAATGTTTACAAATCCGGGCTTATTTTCACGTCAACGGTGATTTTTAAAGAAACCACGAAGTGCAAGCTGATCGGGTCTCTCTGGAAATGAACTTGAATAGATACTTTACGTGTTCATATTATTAACAACCGGACATTTACATATGAAATAACTTTTATTGGTGGTTAAATATGTGCCTACGTCAATGCAAGCAAGACGGCTTCGGCTCGTTCTGCTGTACTCGAATGAAAGCTTAAATAATGAAGTTAGTTTGTTGTTTGTTACAACGAAATATAAAATAATTTGCGAATATGATCTTAAAAATGTCTTCCATACTAAACAAAAAATAACGTATTCTGCGCATCAACTGTTTGCTTGCCAAGTAAATAATGATTGTGCAGTGTGTGGTTAAGAGTGCGTGTATTTTTTTTTTTTTTACGTTTATAGGTAGCTACTAATTGCAAAACAGTTTACATGTTATGAAAGTCAATATTTCAGTGAAACATTTTAAATGTTTTAGGTTATATTACTTGGTGAATATTTTAAAACAAACATCCATGTAGTAAACACGACCTGGTATGGGTGACCTAACCTACAATTGGCATACTGTAGCTTAGACATCAGTAAAGGTAAATAATATGTAAACGTGTACCAAAACAGATTGTTATGAGGTGTTCAATTATTTTACTTAACATTTAGGTGCAGCAACTACAATTTAGCTGTGGTTAAACCGGCCTGCTCTAATGGGAATTCTAAGCCAATGCGTAGCATTGTTTACATTGTCTAGAATACGTCTGTTCAGGAAAAAATTTATTACAAAATCAACAGATTTTGAGTCTTTATGGCTATCTTGCACTATGATGCAGATATAATATTAGTGACCTGCGTAACTTCTTCAATTTGTGCAACATTTTAAAACATACTCGATATCAATTCACGAAAATTTAGTTCTTGACAACAATAATAATTATTATTACTATTTCGCTTGCAATTGGGCAACCGCACACTGGCAAGCTGTAATCACTTTCTTAACCACCTAACAAATCCCTCCTAAATGGGGGTCAGACCATTCGCCTCCTACCAAGGCGGTTCGGGTTTGATTCCCGGCGAGGTAGGTCCCCGGATTTTGGCATGTGGGAATCGTGCTGGACGATAGTTGGCGGGTTTTCTCGGAAATCTCCCGTTTGCCCCGCCGTTTCATTATGGTGCTGCTCCAAACTCACCTCGTGTCACACCTTACATTCTAAAAAAATTTTGTAAAATTTACAAGAAATTTCCTTGTAATTTTACAAATCCTTGTAAAAGTACAAAGCTATTTCTTGTAAAATCATTAGTTTACGAAGTTACAAAGGTAAACTTTGTAATACTACAAAGGAATTCTTTGTACTCATAGCGAAAGTTCCTGCACTGTAAATTATTTTGTAAAATATGACATTGCACTTCTTCGTAGTTGTACAAACTTTTGTAAATGTTGAAAAATTTTCCTTGTAAAATTATCACTGTATAATTTATTAAATGATTTTGTTTGCAAAAAATTATAAAAAAATGTGTAGCCCTATAAAAATCGTAAATCCGCCGAAAATTACTTCTGCAAAGGTCACTAACAATGAAACGTATTTTTTCTGGACTAAAGTGAATGTTTATATTAATTGCGTATTTTAAAAGAAAGAATTATTACTGAACAGTACATTGAATGTATACAAATAAATAACGATAATCAGATACAGAAGTTAAAGTGGTCTGGTGGTAAAATGCGTAGATTATCTGGAGAGTGGTTCGAAACCTATCACCTCCTGGGAGAAGTTTTTTTTTTTTTCAGAACTATTTCATGTGTACATTTTTATTCAAAAGTTATTTGATGATTAAGGTCAGTGTTATTTATGAAGTGCAATGAACATTTAAATATATTTTTTTCCTTATTGCAAGTACAGCTACAAGGCTAATATTTGTAATTTTACAAACAAATACTTTGTGTTTTATTACATGGGCAACCATTGTAGTTTCACTACGAATTTCTTTGGCAACTGGGTTTCCAAGGATTTCCTTTGTAAAATTACCAAATTTTTTACAGTGCACTAGCGCTAAAGACCTCGATGTTAAGCGTTGACCAAAATCTCTCACTTACTCACCCCTCTTAAACTTGCGAACCCCCTTCACCGCTACCTACCTAATTCTACGACAGAAAATTCCACACCACTCCCTCAGCGACCTCGTAAGTGTAGACTGTCCACCCCTTTCTGTTCTGCTCCTTAATATCTTAATCTTCTCACTATTATTCCCTCATCCTCTATACTCTGCTACAGTTAACAGGCAGCCTAATTTGCCCCAAGTCTCTCCCTACTCATTCACCCTATTGTACATCCTGACCAGTCTTTCCAGCATTCTCCTTAACTTAACCCACTGCACTGTGATTGAGTCTGATGTGTGTTACTGAGGATACTTTATTATCGTCGATTCTTCTATTATTAAAACAATTATGTTATAGGCCCTTGTACAAATGTCATAACCAGTGAAAGAAGGTAGGCTGCAACTCAGATTTTTGTAGACATGTCAGCCAGTATTCAGGAGTCTTCTAAGGCCTTCAGTAAACATAACTTAAAACAAAGGAATGTTTTTATGATAAAGTTCAAAATGCACACCTCAAAATTCTTTCTGCGCGTGGAACTTCAATACAAACAATATTACAAGCCTACAACAATCCCAGGCTTATCTGGGATCAAGAGGGTTCTGTAAATTAATGGAAAACAGTACACTTTCTGCTTACGCGACATCTACAGATTTTTGGAAACTGTCACAGGAAAATTAAGAAAGCGCAATATAAATTAATTTTTGCCAAATTTTTCAGAAATCATCTAACTAGAACAAATTATTTTTAGTTGGAACATGTATGATAACTTACTGATGTACCTTAGATTTCTGTGAAAGATATTTAGTTTAGGAACTGTGTAATCTTATAAAATATTTGCTTAATATGTTGACTAAAACTGTAAAAAGAGAAACATTTTTTTTTATTTTTCTGTGCTGACATGCAAAACATGCAATGTAAAAAATACCCTTATGTAGTGTTAATTAAGTGGTTCCCAATTCTTGCCAAACATCATCTTTAATTTTAATGAATTTAATTTACAATGGAATCAACAGTTAACGTAGAGAAAAAGTCCTGTGTCATTGAAATGTCATTTGTTTGTACAAATCACCTCACCGCATTCTTTGAAAGATTTTTAACCTACATTACCAAAATAGCCTAAATTGCTTGATAGACTTACTTTTTGACCGGTTGGGTGATCATAGAGCTATTTGAACTACACAAGTTAAAATTTATCAGAACATAAATGTGGGATTAGGCCTTAAGATGAACAAAATATGTGGAGCATCGGTGTAGTCTCAAGTTTATAACACGGAAGCAGCAAACCTATGATGGTTTTCACTAAAGATTATTCACGGTTCATTGGTTACCATTCTTAATTGAAAAAACACAGAAATATACAATTAGGCTATGGAGAGAAACAACTTTCTCTCAAAAAAAGTTTCATACAAAACTGTAGTGAACATTTCTTCATATATATTGTTGCACAATAATGACAATGCAATAAATATTGTACCTTGAGCAACTTCGCTTAATTCTTAAAATACTTTGTGTGTTTAATAATAAATTTGTTTTTGTAGTTGGATTATATCTTAAATCATTATTGATAGATCTGATGAAATCTTGAATCTATTTTGAGTATCTGATTCATCCATTGCTTTAGGTTATGCTGGTAAAATAACAGGAATTCAAAATCAATTTTAGAATCAATACTAATATTAATGAAGCATTTTGTAAATGTCCATTGATTGTGAATACTAACTTAATGATAAATATCTGCATAAAATGATTTAATTTTATGGGCCAATTTTTTGTTAAGTCATCAAGTATTATGCTAAATAAAATGACAGTACGTAAAGAGAAACAATATTGTTGAGAGGAAAATAACCCATTGCCAGAAAGGAAGTCCAATATAATGTAATTTTCACCTAAAAATTCTACATTAAAACTTTGTTATTTTAAGTAGGTTGCATGTATTTTGCTTCTTATTGCAATAAAAGTCCAAGATGGGAAATTATTTAAGTTGAATCACCGGCAATAGAGTTAAGTGCAACATAGGGTTTCATTTAACATTTTATTGTCTAAGTCGTAGATTAAATTATAAAATTGTATGAAATCAAATTAAAGGAGAACAACCAATAAATAAGTAGTTCAGTTTGGTTGTGTAAAATGTAAAACTAACGGCGTGGCCAAATACTGATGAGTATGGTTAAATAAAATTATGTATACTAGTATTTATTAACGCGTTTATTTTTACAAGTGAGTTAAGTGTTGCAGCATCGAATCTCTTAACCAAACAGAATTTCGACAAGATTAATTATTTCCACACATACACAAATAAATAATAACTGGAAACAATAAATTTGACGAACCAACACAGCATAGTCTTGTTCATAGACATCCATAACAGTAGTGCGGCCAACTTTATATTTGCTCAAATAAATACTGTGCTTCTCTTCATAAATAGTTACCGTTTTGTTTTTAGGATGGTGACATACTCTTTACTTATTTCCTAGTGCGTTCCGGTTATCTATTACGCCAGTTAAAACTTACTTCCGACAAAACTAAGCTCTGGTCGGTTTTCTCCCATTACAGACAATGTAAAGATATGCTCGCGTGGGTACTGAGTGACGTCACTGCACAATAGCGATGTATTTCGACCGCCGATCGGACAGGTCTTTATAGTTCGGCCACGGACTGCCGTATTCAATTCCTCCCTCTTTGGCTGGTGCAAGTGCAAAGCAGTTTTCCTTGATCTGCGCTGCGTCGGTGCAGGCATATGAGGCTTACATTTAATCGGCCTCCTCAGAACAGAAGTAGTAAGAAAAGTAAGGTATGTGTGAAACTCAAAAGTGGACTAACTGCAGTGCTGTGTTGCCACATTGTGCACATAAATTGTCAATGCACAACATTTTGTACTAATATTTTCGTCTCCAATTTAACCCAGGATTCGCGTGGGGCGCTTATTATGCATTTATTTCTGCACATACTGTAAATTGTTGGTTTGTATGTACGGCCTAATTTATTCGCGTATTTTATATTATATTGTTAACATGACTCAACCAATATATTTATACCGAACTGTACCAAAAAAATTTCCAATACGAAACGAAACTAAGAGGTAGCGTACAATAGTCCGCGATATAGGTCATTCGGAATTAAGTGAGCACTAAAAATTTAACTTTTGAAAAATATCACTAGCTGTTACTGCATACAATTCAGCGTTAACTATAGTTGGATTACTGCTCGTATGGTTGGCAGCGCAACTACGCAATATAGTTCCGTGTGTTTTCCTATTTAAATACCACAATACAAACAACAGAACCAAACGAAATTGACATAATTCTATTTTATATAATAAATTAACATTTATTATTTAACTGTATCGACTCCTACGGACTGCCCAATTTATCTTATACGCGCAAACATCAAGTGACGTGTCCAGAGAGGTAAGTTATGTCCCGTCGTTGTACGTTACGGGCGGAAAGATACGAATTGGCCGAAAATAGAACTTTAGCAGGACTTTTTTGAGTGGTCACTTTATCCCGAACCGCCTATACGTAGGCAGCGTCTATCAGCTACTGTACTGTTACCTTGGGGCAAGGAGTAGTAGTGATTGAAGGAAAGCGTTGTTAGACCCAGGGGTTGGCCATGCCTACAGAATTGTGTTGGCACAAATGAAGCCGGTTTTTTTGGGTGCCACATCATGGCGTGTTCGTTACCAAGCCCTTGTTTCAAAGAAAAACCTAAAGTTAACTAATGTTATTACTTACATTGCTTAGTTGTGTTAACATCTAATATTTTTTTTGTATTATTAAAAGGTGAATAAACACACATGTTAATAACCTCATAATGCCTCAGCGCCGTATTGTGGCACCCGAAAAAGTGGCTTCAAATACGTCACAAGACGCCGTCTCCTGACTATTCTTACCTCCATGATTAGACCCGATTGTACATCATGAGCGCGTGGCACTGACATAACTGCAGGCATCTACAAATGAGGGTAGTACTCATGTCGTATTAGTATAGAAATCGTTACTCGCCTCTTATACGCTACTAGCAGGGGATTTACATACACCTACACGTCTAATGGTTCGAAATGAAACTCAAGAGTTTCACACAGTTACTTCTTAGCACCGCTTACCTGCCACAGACTGAGTAGTAATACAGACGTGAAATGACGTGGCGGTTCGTTTAATACGGGCGAACTTGGCCGCTTATTGGCTGCCCGAGGCTGTTGATACCAGCCCCGTGTATGCTTGGCTCCTGCATGTTACTGCAGGTTTCCTATTGGCCTGGCTGCCGGCTACCAGGGCAGCCGCCTTACGCTGATTGGCGTGTTGCTGGCCAACGAAGCCAGTTTGGTGGCGTGTGTGGCTGAGTTTGCCGTCGTAATAGCTACTTCGCTTCTGTATTACTAAATATTCTGTGGTCATGCCTTGCCACTGCAGTAACCTCTCATAAACACACTACTTTATCGGTGGAAAGTTGTCCATATCTGACTCTCTTTTTTCGTTACTGACGTATCCCCATCTGACTGGGCAAGTGATTACTCTGGTAAGCCGCTACTGTCTCTATTTGTAATTCGTCTCTAAGCAACAATATATCCGTTTCATTCTCTACTAACAAGTTATATTCTTCCAGGATGAGATGTTTCCATTTTTCTTTAGCCTTGTCATAACGGTTACAAAACAGTAGGGTAACTTACAGGTTCACTGCAGGCTGCAATACAGAGTAAATAGTCAGAGAATCAAAGAAAAAATTACCTTAAATAATTATTTTCAGCAAATTCTGTAAAGTTAATTTTCTTGTTATCTATCAAAGTAACATGTCTCTAAAAAAATGTCTATGATTCCATAGAATAGCTGTAAGTAGCAAAATGTTAACGAATATAACTGGCATACCATATTCCACCAATAATTAATGTTCACATTTAACTATTTTTATAATAATACATTACGCCGAACACTTCATTTTGTAAAATACATTGGCACGAAATATTTTTTCTATATTCCATAATCACTATCCATCATTAGTATATATAATGGTTAGAGACACTGGAAAATTGCAAAAATATTTATCATAGTCTTCAATTAACCGTTTTGCGGCAAATCACACACGTTCTGTGTTAAAACTGCACAATCAAACTGGGTATGTTGAAAAGGGAAACAGTGCTTCAGATAAGTGGTAGCCAATAGTGATACAACATTCATCAATGTTACAGAAAGCATATTGCAGTCCAGCAAACAATCAACTTTTTCCGCGATTTACCAGTGTATTTAATAAAGGTATATCACAAAAATTGTTGTGCCATTGTACCCTTGAAAGACATTGTAGTTTCTTGCAAGATGTATGATTGGGTGATATACGTCTGACACAACATAGCTGCCTGCAAATCAATAACAGGCATAAAATATTACAATAGTGGGATTCTTACTGGCTCCGTCAAATGGGGTAACAACCCTACGCACAAGCGAAAGGAAGGGATTTTTTCTTAAGCTGAACGTTAGTTGAAACCCAGAAAACAGTCAAGTTTTCCCGCGATAAACCGTCATCTCTAATCATATATTTCCTAACTAGTTGTAACCTATGATGTCCTGGCGTACGTAACTAACATTTTACAATTATAATTAACTTGCACGTAGAATAAAACTCACCCGAAAACTAATAACAATCTGTTCAGTGATTCCCAGTCATGTTTAGAGCGCTGGAGGCTACAGAACAAATGCCGGAATGAATGAGTGGAGGAAACGAGAGGTACGCGAGGAAACTGTCCAACCAACGCCGTCGTCCGGCACAATTCTTACAAGTGAAATTCCCTACGTGTCTCGAACCCGTATCACCTTGGTAGGAGAGCGCCCTAGTCTTTGCTCTAAACGCCTCTCCAAAACGCGTCCGAGCTGAAGACTTAACTGCAGAAAGCATGCGCGTGAACATGCTACCGTCGCTTAGCGCTAACGTCATTTCTGTACGGACTAAAAACGTATGGGTCTACCTGTGAGTAACATAACTTTTAATTTTTGCAATATGAAAACCGTACTTTAATTCCATCATAAACTATGGTATTAATGTGTTATTTTTAAATTTGTTTGTTGATCTATCTTCAGACTTCCTTTTACCTGCGGCTTCTCCCGCGTCATTCTCAAAGAGCGAAAAAACTAACGGCGTTCTATAAATAGAGCACCAATCCTCTCTACAATAACATTATTAACATCAAAAGACATGCAAATATATACATATATATATATATATTAGTATTTAAAATACCATATGGTAACTACGCACTTTATTAATTAATTTATTATTAATGTCGATCTGTGGCATTTCCTTCTGATAAATAAACCTTTAAATAAATCAATTGTTTTTTTATTTGGTACTCACTTTCAAAGATATTCAATATTATAAATACGAAATTCCACTTTTCTTACTTCTGAAGTTACGAACTTCATATTCAAACTTTCGTCCATAATGTCATCCTCCTAGGAGATCAACTTATAAAAATGCTGATAAAACTGACTCTGATTTATAAACAGAAGCTTTAACACCTATTTCCCATATTTCTAATATTAAAACTAACTAACTTTCATACAAACATTCTTATTCTAATATCCACTTCAGAGTATTAATTTACAATAGCCCTTACCTAGCGCTCACCTACGTTATAAACTGACATTTTCAATAGTCCATGATTCTAGATCAAGGTTTAAGCAGTGCGTTGTCTGTCAGTGAGTGTTAGGACATTTGCTAAAGAGCTGTCTTTGAACTATTGATCTTTTAAATATGATAATAAGTTATCAACCCGTGGACTGTAGCTTTACAACAATAATTTGAGTTAAGAAAAATAACAAAACTATTATGCAGTATAAATATTTTAATGCTAAACTTTTTGTCGGCGGGTAGATGGTCGACTGGAAAAGCAGTGCGACATGGGTCTACGCATTCTGTTGCTGGGTTCTCAGGATACGAGTGGTTGTAATAGGATACTGGAGGTAGGTGGGTCTTAGGCTGTCATATTCAAGGTCACAAATTCCGCCTAGTTTGTCGTCCTTGAGTCGAACAACCGTGGTATACAAGCAAAAAGTCCACCTCAACCTCGACAATAAAAACTACGTTGTATAGTCGTATACGTTTCCTATCAACTTAGGTACGTCGACAACCTGAGCTTTAGAGGCTCAGAAGTGTCGGAGATATAAGGGCGACTTTGAAGTACGCATCAAATACCGCATCGCCTCAACGAATCTAGCACTGAACTAGAGTGTAAGGTTCCCGCCAAACTGTTTTTACTATGGGACATAGGGCGGTAACCGTGGAAAAGTTCATTGCTCGTACCTGAGTTTTTCACACATCGTATTAGCACAGTATGAAGTACGGCAGTCTGAAAAGGCCGTTATTGGAGGGCCTATAAACAGTGTTAAAATAAGCATTGTGTCTTAACAATGACATTCCGACCTATAGTTTGAAGTGATTTATTTTCGTACGTTGGCGCAATGGTCACACACGGAATAGTTTTCTAGAAAAAAAACCGGTTTACGAACATGCTGCGACGCAGTTTAAGAGCGTGATAAGTGGCTTCAAGGTTAGTTTATACGGGCGAGACTATTGAGTGTATTAAGAATAACATCGTCTTTATGAGCGGCCAACCATATTGGTGTACAGTGTTTACGTTGAAGTATTTTTATGGGACTTTGAACAGTGTATCTTGTTGAAAGTGTGGTGTAAATTCTAAGGAATTACTCTCTATTTCTGTTTTAAGGAATAGGTTAGCAATTTTCTTTAGCATTTTGAATAATCCGTTTGAGAGGCCCCAGAAATAAGTTTCTAATAGTCTGCTGTGGTTTAAAAAAACATTTGGTAGCATTGTTTCAAGTGTGTTTTCTTTATACATAAGTAAGTATAAATTAGGAATAAGTTAAGTATTTCCGTGTAGAACAGAAAGGCGTGTGGTGTGCAGCCACAAGGAAAGGTCGTATTTGCTCAGTACTGTACCGTCTTGGCGCTCGCAGCAGGAAAGAGTTACAACTGTACATTTGTATATAAGAGAACATAACGCCGCCAGTCATGAGCTAGCTGCAAGACACCAAATGAGCAAGTTGTGTGATGTCTGATGTGTAACCATAGAATATTTAGGAATACAGAAGCGATATAGCAAGTAGAAAAAAAAAACTCAGTCATACACGCCAGCAAAATGGCTTCCCTATGGCCAGCAACGTGGCGGAATAACATAGGCTACTGCCAATCAACGTAAGGTGGCTGCCCTGCTAGCCGGCGGCCAAGCCAATAGCAAACTTGTAGTAACATGCAGGAGCTAAACAGACACGGGGCTGGTATTTAGGGGTGGGCGAAGCTTTGAAATTTCGAAGCCGAATAGAATATTTTCATTATTCGATATCATATTCGAAATAAAATTTTTGCTTCGAACTTCGAAAATATTACTACAAGTTTCTGGTGGGTATAAGTAATCTTAAAAATGGTTGTTATTTGGCCAAAACTTGAAGATGGTGTCGAATTTACGTTATTATAAACGTTCAAAGATTTTATTTGCAACTAACCACACACATTGGCTAGTGGATCATGAAAACATAACCTTAATAGCGTAAATACAAAGCAGCCAAAACGGCCGAAACTAAACCGTCAATAACTAATTTCATTCAAACAATAGGGAAACCACATCTTTAAAATATTATTTTTGTTTAGAGCCCGAGATGTTTTATCTTCGAAACTTTCGTTAAACACTGCTAATTTTTGTAGCAACATCATCTGCTGTATCAATTTGTGCCTAAATACAACTTAGAGTGATTATTGTAGATTACGCAGCAGAATATTTTTTAACTAAATGGTCGTGAAATTGCACTCAATGCGATGCAAACCGTAATTATAAAGGAAACAAATAGCCTAGGCCGAGTCTATGGTTTACATCAAGTGCGCCATTTCGAGTGGCCTTAGTCGCAAGCCATACAGCCAACAGCCACCGTGTCATAGCACATGCACTAAGGAAACGGACCGGTGCAGTGCATAATTATTTATGCACTTCAAAGTGATAATTTAAATTTACGCAACACGAGAGGCGGATCAGTTAAAAACAAATGTAATGCTGCTGGCCCACTGACATTTTCGCAAGTGAAGTTGTGTGTCGATCACGTAATGACCATGGCCATATTGCGACCACGTTCAGAGGTGCGGTATTCAGACGAAATCAGTACGCTCTTACGGAAACTACTTCGGATCCACTCGATAGAGAGTATATCGGTCGGAAACGTCGTGCGTTGATTGGAGCAGTGTAGATAGCAGCAAGCAGACTATACAAAGGAAAGCGCGCGTAAAACGTAAACAAACACTCCCGCGTGTGTAAATAATAGAAAATATATTATAAGGCGGTTTGAATGCATGCTCACGGAAAATACTATGTCGGATCGTAATATTTCTATTGAAAAAGAAGTCTGGAGCAGTTTATCAAGTAAAAATATTGCCAGAGTATGTAATTCAGGTATGAAATAAATTGTTATTACTTGTACGCAATTTTAATGCTACATAAGTATATTATACCAGCACAAAAGGATAACGTGACAAATACTACCCAACAGGAATATTCCTAGTAGGTTTCCATAAGCGCCTCGTGAATACAAAGTAACGAATGTCACTACGTAGAAGTAGACAACCTGGAAAACTATTTTGGCAATTTTCTAACATCAACTAATGGAGCCAAGCACTTCAGGTCTGAATACTGGGCCACCTGCCAAAAAATCCATGAGCAGTATTTGGTTATTTTTTTACTAAAAGTGTCAGAGGTAATAAAGCAACATGCAAAATATGCAAGAAAATATTAAAAATTCCAACAGGTACTTCATGGATTAATTTAAAAAAAAAATACGATTTTAGGGTCTGTTAAGTTTTATAAAACCAACTGAAT
The DNA here is from genome assembly GCA_003012365.1 of Medauroidea extradentata. Classification (NCBI taxonomy): domain Eukaryota; kingdom Metazoa; phylum Arthropoda; class Insecta; order Phasmatodea; family Phasmatidae; genus Medauroidea; species Medauroidea extradentata. The sequence goes on from PNEQ01034264.1 coordinate 41,806, forward strand.
TTTTTTGAGATTTTGTGATTCTTTTAGGTACCACTACACCCCTAAAGAATTATCTGAAATAACATCCTGAGCAATTAAATATAATAATTCCACTAAAAACATTTTTTTTTGCAAATCACTACAAAACTCTCATTTTTTACCCAACTTATAATTAGCCTTCAAGGTAAGTTCCTAACAGTGTAAATTATTTTGCATTGTATATTTGTTAAAAAATTAAATTTACTTGATATTCGATATTCGATTCGAATTCGTGAATATTTCAACATATTCGCTTCGAATTCGTTTCGAAATGAAATTTTCATATTCGCCCATCCCTATTGGTATTAACAGACTTTGGCAGCCAATAACTGGCAAAGTTCGCCCGTACCAAACGAGCGCCACCTTATTTCACGTCTGTATTACTAGGGACCACGGCCGTAGAAGAACAGGTCTGGACACACACCTGGATATTTGACCCCCTTGTTGTTTGGCTGTAGTTCACCAAGCTACCCAGAATATTGTGTTTTATTGGCGCTGATGTTACAGTGGATGGACTAAACGCCGCCCACTTTTTTTCCGCTAAGATTAACAATTTGTCAAAACGTATTGTTTTTATCAAATTATGAAATACTGTCTTCGCTCACAAATTTAAGAAAGTGCTCAAGCAATCTTTATATACTTTATAAATTTAACAATCGGAAAAAGTGAGCGGAGTTTGAGTGCGACCGCCCTAACTAAAGCGCCAATAAAACACAATATTCTCGGTAACTTGGTGAACTACAGCCAAACAACAAGTGGGTCAAGCAAAATACATTGGTAGATAGGCGAGTGTCCAGACCTGTTCTTCTACGACCGTGCTGGGGACCTCTGTTTTTCGCGAAAATAATTTTACGCCACTTTGTTTCGGTGTCTTACCTGCACATCTGCACTTCTGCCTCGTGGTCAGTGACTGGATATTGTAACTCTCACGAGCCTTGGGATTCTACAGGCAATTCACAAACGTGTTGTATTGCAGGAACGTTATTGTAATTGGCTCAGTCAAATTATGGACGTCACTTCACAAAGACACACTGCCAATAACCATGAAGCAGAATCGAAGATGCGCACGTAAGGCACTGAAACAAACTGTGGCAAAATTCTTTTCGGAAAAAAACAGTATTACTATTTAGTCTGTGATGTAAGAACTTCAGAGAGGTTGGAGCATACACTAGGAAATAAACAGTTATAGTTGAGAATAAACTCAGTTCACTTAGTAACATCTTCACCACACTCCACTGCACGAGACACGCTGCACCGCTTTCCATTACAAGACTTCTTGACAAAAAATAACATGTAACTTTATATTTCCTCTGCATAATTTATATTTTGGCGTTATTTTTTCTTAAAAATTTCTCACTACGGGTAGACTTCTAAAGGTGGCTGCCTGAAAGTAAACATATTTCATGTCTCCAGTAATATTTTAAGTTATTTTTAAGCCGAAAATGGCAACAGCGGATGTTATTGCGGTCACTGATTTTCTATGAAAATCGTGCTGCTGAATATTTATAAAAGTTTGGGCGTGTAGGAAGAATCTTCATCTTTAATATTACGTGGTTATATGATATGGTCACCCTTACTGATTTCACACATCAAAGTCTCGGATACCTAAATACACGTGACCACCTTAAGTCTACCAGATAGGCGTTTTGTGGGCAACGATAGTGATTTACATGTTATCATGTTATGTTATATTCGGCGGTGATCAATCATTTATGGTGGCATCGCTTTAGGTCAAAACCTTTCGACCGCGTTTAGAAAAAGTAGAATGCTGTTGCGGGAATAAAAAATAAATAAAGTAAATGCTTACAAGATGATATTCTTGAGGTTTTCTTATAGTGAAAATACTTGTGGATAAGTTATTATATAGCAGGGTATTTTTACAAAATCGCATGAAAAGATTCTGTAGCAATGTAGGTTTCAACGAGATTAGACAAACAAAAAGTCATTAATTTGCATTTATGTAGATTCGATTGGTACTGAGTTACACAGAGTAACATGTATAAACCTATTAGTTCTCGCGTCAGGTCAACGATGTATGAGGCGTGCTGAAAGCCCCGCGTGATGGTTTTGTAATGTTTTTGAAAATATTATTTTTAAAAGAAACCTTGTTTTCACACTGAAGAATCCCTACATTGTTTTGTCACAAATATAGCATAATTTTGATGTAAGTTTTATAGCAATAAACATAATAGTTTTCCAGATATTTGCAACGAAAATATAACCAGTTTTGTTATGAAGATAAGCCAAAATCAAGAATAAAATTTTTTTACGAAAGAACGGTTTATTATTTTGCAAAAGTCTACAAAGAATTGCGCATCGTATGTGTACTCTTAGTATTGAAATATTTTAAAGTCTTCCGTTAAAAAAATATTTTAAATTTATTTCCCAATGAGGAGAAAACTACATAGGGTGTCCTTGAGCTGTATCTTAGGAGACAAGACGGACGTCAACTGAAAGTCTTATGTTTGGGGATGATAAGGTAAGTCTAGAGCATTCTTAGCAACCGATCATGCTCACTATGTTCCGGTCACAGTTATCAGGCAACAATGTATTATTTTAGCGAGTATAAACAATTTATCTAGCAATCACTCAAGATTTACATTTATCCATTTAACTCTCACAAAATCATACCTTTTCATATTTACTTTCTGTACTATTCACTTACCTTAAATTTAAAGAATCATTTTTTTAAAATCATTCATAATACATTCATTAGTTTATGCAAATGTATAACACACACTAATGTTAATTTATGATCTAAAGTTTTTTACTTAAGTACGCCAAGGTTAAGCGATATAGTGCGACTAAAACGAGACGGTTTTCTCAGCAATGATATTTTTTTTCCGCATATATGAGCAGTGGAAAATCCTAAATGCAAACTTTTTAAGTACTCTTGTCGTAAAAAAAAACGAAGTATTTACTTAGAAACTACATCTCGGTTAAAATAGCGACCAAAATTAAATCTGACTGTCGGTACTAACTTACATAGGTTAACTAACTTACATGGACTATTCTTACAAAATTATCATTCGTAAGGCACAGTACTTTTCTGTAGAAGCGGCAAGCTATTTTTATTTCCACGGAACAGATTGTGTTAGAAGTACCAACAACGGAGTACAATAATTGTTGCCCATATTTTCACAGGCGAATGTCTGCAACGATAATGCATTTTCTCAGTCCGCAAATAAAGTAGGGAGGTCAAACCGAACAATATTTGTACACACAATAGGACTACATAGAAATCTTCGTATTTATGATAAGTTGCAGTTCCACCTACTAGGTAAGATTTTTCATGAAATGTCAGTTAGCATGTTCAACTTACAGTCTTTGCCGGCTTTGTTTGTCATTCAATTTAACGCAAGTGAGATAATTAATTTATTAATTATTGGATGGTTTATTAACGTCCCCCACTTTTATGCACTTTTCAGGCTTAGTGAGGAACAAGTTTTATACCCGAAGACCAGCACGCCCTCCTTCCACCCACATTGAAACTGTACTCGGACGAGTGAATCAATGCACGGCACATATCCTCTTCTTTTCTTGCGACTCCTCTTGACGATTTTGTGCCTGTGCTAGCATAATTACTAAACACGGCTTTCTGCCGGTAATCCATTTAAAACTTGCCCTCCTCGCCAATCAGTGTTCGCCCAGACCCAGTTTGAATTAGGCCTTTACCCAGGCGGCACCTTATGGGTCATCGGAACCTAATCTTTCTAGCATCTTTACTGCCTTTTACTCCTGCTCCAGTTGTCTGAGCCATTGGTCGAAATCTTAGAGTCGTTTCCCAATCTTTGTAGCAAAGCTGTTCCACTTCTCAAAATTTTCTTTGTTTGCCAGTATAGCTTTCAGGTCTACATTAACTATCCCGTAGTCTTGTAGTTGTGCCTTGAATTCCTCTCTAATGTCTTCGGTCTTGGGACATTCCAATACTACAAGCTCCATCGTGTCGTCTGTCCCACAAACATCACACAGAGGTGAATCCACCAATTTCATATGCTATACAACTTAGCCTTGAAGTTGCCATGTCCTGTCATGAGTTGTGCACTGTAGTTGTTTACTGTTATCCAGTTTCGCTTCATCCTGTCTTCCACTTCAGGAAAAAGCTCGAATTTAATTCTCCCCTTTTCTGAAGTTTCCCAAGCTGACTGCCACCTTAGCAAGGTTTGTTCTCTAGACATTTTCTTATCTAATGATGATGTCGTCCATCTTTTCCGTCAGCGTTGTTCGACCAATAATCCTCTTTCTCTGGCTAGCAGATCCACAGGCAACACTCCAGCCAGGACAGGTAACG
>PNEQ01034264.1:46214-63071 GCA_003012365.1 Medauroidea extradentata
TGCCCTCAAAGACACTATGATAGATTTTCTTTAATGTCCTGAAGTTTAAGCCCCATTCTGTAGTTCCAATGGATCTTAGACGACTCAAAGTCACAACAGCTTTCTTACTGACATAATCAATATGCGGCAGGAAGCTCATCTTATCATCCAGGATGACTCCCAAGTACTTGTGCTGGGATACACGTTGGACAGGCCCTCCGGCAAATCGCACCACTGGAGACCATTTAAGTTTGCCCTTTAGTAGCATACACTTAGTCTTCTGTGTAGAAAAGGTTAATTTCACTCTGTTTGCCCAGTCTTCAACACGGGGTAGAATCTCTGCCGTTTTTCTCTCTAATGTTGCTCTGGACCCACCTGAGACGAGTATGAGCCCATCGTCTGCGTATCCCAAAACAGTGCAACCATCTGGCATTTCAAGATCTAGTAAGCCATCAAATAAAGTATTCCAAAGTATTGGTCCAAGTACTGACCCTTGAGGGCATCCCTTTGTAAGAAGTTTTTCCACTGCATTGTTTCTTAAGCTGTACCTGCTTCTTCTATCTTTAAAGAAAAAATCGAGAATCACTGCATATAAGATCTTAGGGCAACCTTAGGTTTTAAGTTGATACATAACTTCCGGCCACCAAGCATTGTCAAATGCTCCTGCAACGTCGAGGAATACAGCCATAATGTATTTGGCATTGCAGGCGTCGACATATTCCTTTACATCTTGAAGTGCTGATTCCGTACCAAGGCCTTTACGAAATCCATACTGCCTTTCATTTAATGCACTATTTACTTCTAATGCTGTAATTATCCTCCTGTTCAAAAGTTTTTCAAATGCTTTGCCAAGGACTGATAACGGTATTAGTGGCCGGTAAGATTTTGCTTGTGTCGGGTCTTTACCCTCACCCTTATGCAGGATCCTCACAATGCCCTTTTTCCATATCCTTGGGAACATGCCAGCCTGGAGTAAGTCGCTGTGCAGGTTCAGTAGATGAGTCTTAATTCGAGAGTAGCATCTCTTAATGATTTCTGCACCAAGACCATCATGTCCAGGAGCCTTGCCATTCTTTAAACCATGAATGGTAACCTTCAATTCTTCTGGAGTGAATTCTGGTGAATCTTCTGTATCTGGTAGCTCTAACATATTTCACCTTTTGCTGGCATGGTCCTCACTATCATCAGTTCGGGAGTCATCCAGTAACAGAGTGTTAATTAGCAGTCTCATGCTTGGCTCATGTCATTTAGTGGTACTCCATTATCTTTAAGGCAGAGCGGAGGCATTGTCCTTTTTAATTTACCAGAAAAGACCTTGTACACTACACCAAAGGGATCTTCATTGCCTTTCTCAGACACAAATTTTGTCCAGGACTCTCTTTTCTTGTGTCTTAGTGACGAACAGCTTACAAACTATCTAACACTACATAAACGACACAATCATCCAAGCCCAAGTTGGAATTCGAACCCAGGACCTCTCGAACCGTAGGCCGGCATGCTACCGACAATGCTACGGAGGCCGGCGTGAGATGATTAAAACTATTCCAGTTGTATCTGAGATTGTCAGTGTAGATACGTAATCAATTATTTTGCAACTGCGTAAACGAGACATTTCTTCGATTTTCCTTCCCAAAACACTAGACGTAAGGACATTAATTCAAGCAATTCCAGGTATTTCAGTAATTCATAGCGATTAAATTGTCTTACAACATTAATTTAAGCAGTTCCTGGCATTCCAGTATTTCGTAGCGATTAAATTGTCTAAAAATATTAATTCAAGCAGTTCCTGGCATTCCAGTAATTCGTAGCGATTAAATTGTCTTAAAACATTAATTCAAGCAGTTCCTGGCATTCCAGTAATTCATAGCGATTAAATTATCTAAAAACATTAATTCACACAGTTCCTGGCATTCCAGTAATTCATAGTGATTAAATTGTCTAAAAACATTAATTCAAGCAGTTCCTGGCATTCCAGTAAAATGTAGCGATTAAATTGTGTAAAAATATTAATTCAAGCAGTTCCTGGCATTCCAGTAATTCATAGCGATTAAATTATCTAAAAACATTAATTCACACAGTTCCTGGCATTCCAGTAATTCATAGTGATTAAATTGTCTAAAAACATTAATTCAAGCAGTTCCTGGCATTCCAGTAAAATTTAGGGATTAAATTGCCTAAAAACATTAACTCAAGCAGTTCCTGGCATTCCAGTAATTCATACCGATTAAATTGTCTAAAAACATTAATTCAAGCAGTTCCTGGCATTCCAGTAATACATAGTTATTAAATTGTGTAAGAATATTAATTCAAGCAGTTCCTGGCATTCCAGTAATTAATAGTGATTAAATTGTCTAAAAACCTTAATTCAAGCAGTTCCTGGCATTCCAGTAAAATTTAGCGATTAAATTGTCTAAAAACATTAACTCAAGCAGTTCCTGGCATTCCAGTAATTTTAGTGATTAAATTGTCTAAAAACATTAATTTAAGCAGTTCCTGGCATTCCAGTAATTCATAGTGATTAAATTGTGTAAAAATATTAATTCAAGCAGTTCCTGGCATTCCAGTAATTCATAGCGATTAAATTGTCTAAAAACATTAATTCAAGCAGTTCCTGGCATTCCAGTAATACATAGTGATTAAATTGTGTAAAAATATTAATTCAAGCAGTTCCTGGCATTCCAGTAATTCATAGCGATTAAATTGTCTAAAAACATTAATTCATGCAGTTTCTGGCATTCCAGTAAAATTTAGCGATTAAATTGTCTAAAAACATTAAATCAAGCAGTTCCTGGCATTCCAGTAATTCATAGCGATTAAATTGTCTAAAAACATTAATTCAAGCAGTTCCTGGCGTTCCAGTAATTCATAGTGATTAAATTGTCTAAAAACTTTAACTCAAGCAGTTCCTGGCATCCCAGTAATTCATAGCGATTAAATTGTCTAAAAACATTAATTAAAGCAGTTCCTGGTATTCCAGTAATTCGTAGCGACTAAATTGTCTTAAAACATTAATTCAAGCAGTTCCTGGCATTCCAGTAATTCATAGCGATTAAATTGTCTAAAAACATTAATTAAAGCAGTTCCTTGTATTCCAGTGATTCGTAGCAATTAAATTGTCTAAAAACGTGTAACTTTACATACATACAAATATTCAATTTGACCTCCTCTGCCATCTTCCAAACGTTGTAAACCACTTTTGTTATTTCCTTACTTGGCTTTGCGTATTAATTATTTAGAGCTGCAGTGACATGTATGGCTATCAGAGTACTTGAAGTAGTTTCGGTAGGATATAGGGATGATATTACAGGCGTGTGTGGGACATAGCCAATAAAGTGACAGCAATAACCGAGAACACGTAACACACACCGGGGTAAACTGACAGATTATTCCTGATGGTAAACTACGACGAACTATATATACATCTTGTGCACCAAATAAAAATGAACGTATTTTTACGCAACCAATTTGGCCACGAATCCTATTTATTTCACCCCTCCACGACATTCTTTGGGTGTATAGCGTAGGATGGTGGGAGTTGAACGTGTAACTAGGGACAAGTTGTTTAGGAGAAAACATTAGTGCAACAACTGCTTTCAATGCTACACCTGCACTTGTACTTTATAATCAGTGATATAATGTTTATAACTCTCAGAGTCTTAATCACAGACGTGTGGTGTCGCAGTAAGCTTGTATTGACTGGCACGGTCAAAAAGCGACGACTTTACAAAATATACTTTGAAATCCTTCTTTCCTAAAAAGAAAATATGTATTGTAACAGTACAAATATTCACAAAATAATCTGCAAGAAGTGGCGTTGTTGTAAACAATAGGGTTTAACTTCTGTATATTAACAAACGATTTAGGAAAATGTAAATGAGCAACGTTTTTATTTCTTGTATGTTTGCAATTCTTTGTATTTCCACTATTGTTCTGGAATTTACTTTTCGTGCTATTACGTTCAGTTTAGTAAAATGTGACAAACTATGGATTTTTTTTTTACTGCGAACAATTTGTGGATTAATATATATTTCATTTACTTTCGTATATGGCACATTAAAAATATTTATCGACATTTTAAATATACAAAATTTTTCTTGCAAAAACATTTCAAAAAATGTATAATGAAACTTTACATGAAATTTTTGAAAATTATCAGTTATAAATCAGTGTTATGCGTCCTCATTTGTTACCATATCCTGAGGCAGCAACTTCATTACACCTTTTAAAAATTCTGTGACTATTGCGATACTTTAGTTGTCAGCTAAGTACCCTTTATATGCCTCCGATAAACACAAACAGAACATTATTCAGGATAGCTTCGATATAAATCGGAGTAAGTTAATATTTACTTTTTAAAAGTGGTTCATCAATTGTTCTTGATTAAGCCGTTACAACTATTTGAGTGAGTGGGAAACCACTGGCAAACAGTGAATATTTACTTATTATTTTGTATGCAGTTACATGACCCGTCAGCAGATTTTTCTACTCAAGTAATGATACAAATTTAATTATATTCGTTAACAAAGAGATAAACAATGCTTCCGTATTCTAGATTTACATTTCTCACAATATCAGTCCTGTGTTGTAGTCTGTACTCACTATTTCAACGTCCGCGTAATGTAGTACTGGAATCAATGCGATCACATAGCATGGCCCGTAAACATGCGCACTAGTAATTTTCGTCACTTCTAGGTGTGTCACTTTTTTCTCCCTGAATAATATTCAAGTTACTGAATACCGCAGTAGATGTGAGGGAGCCACACCTCATTAAAGAGATTTTTCCTTATTATTAAAACTGAACTTTTATTTTTATTTCTGTAGCTTTGCATTTCAAACGATGATTTATGCGCTGAAATTGTGGAGAGTTTGAATAGCATGTTCGCTTTGACATTCAATTTTGTGTAGCAGGAATGCTTAATGCTTAATTCTGGCCAACTGCTAGGTACAACTTGAAATTAAATGCCACTGTAAGAGTCGAAATGTTTCTAACCAACACTTAGTAAAGCGGCACCTTGGTATTAGTCATTTCTGGGCGAAGCCATGGAAGGTGAACACGGCGTGCGGGTTATTACTTCCAAACTACTTTAATAACAACACTTCAGCTCTTTACTTTGGGCTACTGAAAGTAAACGCGAACAAATATACGGACTAATTTGTCTAAATTTACGATCACTTCTACCTTATATATTTTTTCTTTGAACTTACTGCTAGGAAGTGATAACAGATGTTAAGATACTCAAACAATAATTCGATGGGTGTCGGCACCATACTCACCCGCAGTTTTCGTTATGTATTTGTATTATTACAACACTAAATATTGTGTAATATACTTTCGTCATGTGTGTGCTATTTTGTTTCCAAAATATGTGTAATTACACAAAATGTGTGTAATTCTGGCAGGTGTGTGTAATTTTTGTGTAGTGATGCCTTTGTGTTATTTTTGTGTATTTTAGAAGTCTCCCCCAGTAGAAGAACATTTCTGTTAGTCTGTTATCTCGTTCATCTCCAAATCCAAAGATATTATTATTTAGTTATTTATCTCGTATCTATATATTATGCTGTATTTGTGTATATTCAAAGTGACATTTTCAACATTCAATGATTATCATTATTAGATGTTCAGGATCGCCATTTTGATTCTGCAATTTTCATTTAAACCTAACAACATAGAGTGATTTAAAAATAATTCTCGTCTCAGGAAGGCATTTTTATTTGACGACTATTATTGTATATTTGTGGTGGTAAAGGTGTGTGTATTTTTGTGTAATTTTGCTTCAGCGTGTGTGCAATTCTAATTCTCAATTCTGGCAACACTGTAACCGATTGGAATGCAAATAAACGTGTCTACATCTGTTAAGAGGGACTCCACGGAAAATTTTATTTTTAAAGTAAATTTTATATTTCTTAGAGTTATGGTTTGTTTTGCAGACAAACGATGTGATTGCTTTTTTACTGTTATAAATATGGTTTAGTTTTCATAGTTTTTTGTATAATGGAATGGCGAAGTCCTAATGTGTATAATACGGTTTATGATGGAAAGAAAAAACAACTGACTTGTGAAATAATTTACACTGAAGAACAGTGTTAAGAGTTACAAAACACGTGTAAAAACCGCATTGAACTTTTATGTGTATTTTAAAATTTTCAGAACATTTGGAATATTTTATTTAAATTAAATTTTTTTAATTCAAAAATTTTAACGCATTTTTAGACATGTAATTGTGTAGCCCGTGATTTTAATTTTCAGTGCGAATTATTGCATTTAGTTAAGTCACTCAGTTTCCCTTTTAAGTGCAAAACCCTTTTATGCAAATTTGGACCATAACATGACATAAAAATTTATTGTAGCAAAAAAAAGTCACTACATTGAACAGTAGTCAGAATGCACTATACGTCTCCAAAACAAACCATAGCACGTACAATTTTAAAAATTATTTTAACAATTATTTTTTTCCGTGAACTTCCCCCATCCCTTGCTCCCCCCCCCCCCCTAAAAGTTCTAAGGCAGTACCTTAGCCTGCAGACGAAAATTATTTATGCATTATGTTCAGATTTCAAGGAAAAAAATTAAATGACGAATGCTGTTATAAACGTTAAGTGATACGATAGTATTACAAACATTCTGAAAATTAATTCCCATAAAATTAATATATGGAGAACAAATCATGATATTTCAAAGCGTAGTAGTAAAAATTACTTCGTAATAAAATTTGTCGGTTTACTGTATAACTAAATCTGGGGACGAATAAAAGAAGTCTCTCTAGAAACATCGGAAATATTTTCAACTAGTCACAGGTTATAACGATGTGACTTGTGTTGCGTAACGTAATGGTCATCAATTTATTTCAGTTTATGTGACTGCATTTATACACGGAGTTCTCTGTACGAAGGCGGTCTCCTGGATGGCGCTCGAACTGCGTGAAGTGTGTTCGGAGTTACGTTTTTCTCAGAGACCAGTAAACGTGCGTCTACAATGTTTACCTACGAAATGAAAACACACTTCACACAACTTATGAATATGACTTTCAAGACACCACGCACATTGGAAGCATTATTTTTAAGCCCTCTAACTTGCCTAAAATTGGCTTTTTCGCGCGGTTGTTTCTCAAGATATATGTAACGGATTTGTTCGAAATTGAAATATACAAGTACATTGGACTTTGCTGCAGTGACGGTTCAATAAAATTATAGGATCAACGCTTAATGTCCCACAATAAAAACGTTACGGCCCCGGCAGGAACACAGCGCGCACGGTTACGACTTTGGTCGTAGAGGCAATATCACAATGTGCGTGCCGGCCAGTGTCGCTCGTAGCTCCTCATCGGTTTTCACTTCACACACAAACATATCCTTCACCAGGCGGCCGCCTTAAAGAGCAAAAAAAAAAGAATTTTGTAAGGAATTTCGTATCAATTATTAAGAATTAACGCTAAAAGTACCATTTTTAATCCATACGTTTTTAAAGTCAACATGGAAAAATCTTAAAAAACAACAATCCTAGATAATATTATACAATTTTATGAGCAAACATTTACCAGAATAATGAATTTTTTAAGTGTCGTTTGTTGTGTCGCAATTAAATGTGCAACATTTTGATTGTTCTTCAGAAAATACATTATTCGAGAATAACCTTTGCTCAGAAAGATGGTAAAACCTACTGTCTAAAGTTGCCAGTCTTTTGAGTTTTACAAATAGGCTTCGCAGAACCTACAATTTTAAACTGATGTTATAAGCACTGAAATACGTACCATGCACTCTTAATAACATCAGACTCGGCAATGATAACATGCAATCATATAAATATATTCCGCGTTACACGTATTTATCATAATAGTAGGCAATTAGTAACTATACTGTAGCAATCATGTTCCGTGTGCTTTGTTGAGAAGGTTATACCAGGATGGAAGTATTTCATTGCATATACAGGATGTTACTGAACAACACCGACAAACTCCGGCACGTAATTCCTTACGAAAAAAACAAGCAGAAATAATACTTTGCATTTTTCGCCTAAACTTAAAATTGAGGGCCTAATGAGACTCTGAATATCAAAATTTATAATCGTATTTCCCAAAACATTGGAAACAAAATGACAAAAAAATATTATTGTCTGCATTGATTAATGCCGTTGAGACCTTCAAACCAACAGCAGAAACAACTTGATACCTTCCACCCTCATAAAAATAATAGGGGTGGCTACCCTATAATTGCATACAACTATTTTACCGTCAGGATTTTCAAACATTTGAAGATAGTCTATTGAGAAATGAGATCTGCGTAACAAAAAAGGTCCTCTTGTTGCAACTGTCTAGGACATACCGTTTGTGCTCAAAACACACTTGAATATTCGCACAGACATACGGAGCCTAGAGCATAGGCAATCCTGCGAACAGCCATGTGATGTGTGCAGCGTACAGACGATGGTGGACATTCACTGTAAACAAGTCCAATACTGTTAAAGTCGTAAAATCAGTTTGTTTGCTAGCATTCTGCGTATCGTAGCAGTTGTTGACGAAAATGATAGGTCCCATGCTGCTCAAACAGGTTTAAATTGTATTCTGTTCGTCATGCTGATAATAAACCAAACACGAATAGCTTTGTGAGGTAATGCTTGGAAAATATAAATAAAAGTACAATGTCGGTATCAATGTGTTTTCTCCCAAAAATCTGGATTTTAAAAGAAATGGATTTCCATAAACGTTACATTGCATTTAATCTGCGTTACGTTATATTAAAAAAAAATTATAAATAATTAAATGTGTTCACGAAATATTCACCTACTGAAAAAAGTTAAGACTGTGGCAGGATGTTTCAAAATAGTTAGCATTCTATAAATATGGCTACGCGGTATCTAAGCTTTCAAATTTGTAAAAAAAAAAGTCTCCATTCTCATGCTGTTGCAATTAAAAGTTAAGTTAAATATATAATAAATCAAAAGGTTGTTTGTACGACAGAAAATCTGCTCGCTGGTTCAATGCCTTGGGCATAGAGGCTATAGGATATTCAGGCGTGCCAATGCCGCTCTTAAAGCGATAATTTTTTCGGTACCTTGTCGAGAGGAAAATCTCAAGGTAGGTAAGCATATTAAAAAAATTACAGTTTAATTTTTAAGGTAATCATACTTGTACACTAATCTGCGAATTGCAAACGATATGTTCATATATCGAGAAGATTCAAGCTTAACTAATATGACTACTTTCCTCAATGTGGGTGCAAATATACAAAAAAATAACGTTCGTCATGTAAATATAAACATAGTAACATACATCTTTGTTTGTTCATGTGATGCAATCTTCTAACATAGTGAACCTACAACAATCGTAACTTATTATACCAAAGTTTGAACAATAAGGGTTTTAAAATTAAATATTTTTTAAAGTCGGTCCAGTAGTTATAGAAATAAATAACAAATTCTTGACATGAAATCTTGGAAATTAGGGGTCGTTAATTGTAAACACTGAATCGTCAAATCACTGAACTGAAAAATAACATTAAATTCACAATTCCCTTCTTAGTTCTGCGGGACAGCGTGTGTCAATTTAATGTGGCGATAGCTTATGAAAAGTATGTCAAAATACTTTTAAATTTTTTCTGTGAAGTGAATTATAGTGGTTTTAATGTTAACCTGAAAATAACCACAGAATTTAATTTCTTAAAATGTAAAGCAAAATATCACTCTGAACAGTATCAAAACAATTAAAGATCAATTAGTTAATTTTATTAAAAGAAGAAAAATTTCGATGTAAATTTTTAACTGATTTATTTCATGGAAATGTTGAAATTATATTTCCGATTTACTTTTTTATAAGGTTCTCCACGTTATACTAATAAAATCTCTCCTGAATCACCCTGTGTTATAACAGAATATGTCATATACAAATTACTTTATTATCAAACATATGTATCAAGTTTGGTGATTTTCAGATGCGTAGTTAGTGTAGATATCTCATGTGATCAAGAAAACGTATTACATACCTCATGAAAACAAGAACCTTTTAAATGACCTCTATTATGAAAATATGAACAAAGTACATAAAAGTAAAATTAACTTAGTCTATACTTTATTATATTTTTACCAAGTTTGATTACATTTGCTACGTATATTTGAAATGTTTTAATGTGGAGGAGAAATTGAGAAACACACAAACGGACAATGGAAAGTAGGCTTAAAGAAAAAAATAAAAGGAAAACTTTCGTGGTCCTGCATACGTGTGCAAGTCATTATGGTGGCCTTTCCAGGCCTGTCCATGCCGCCGAGCTGTGTACAGATATTCGGCAGTTACCAGATTATTCGAAAACTACTTAACGTACATGAGTGATGTCTGCTTAGGAATATTATTCAAAGAACGTTATATGTGCGTATACCGATTTCAGGTTCAGGAGTTATCATTAAGGTTGTTCACGTGGCAAAAATTGAAAATTTTATATTAGCTTGGCATAGTGTTAGTTTTGTAGACGTTATTTGTGACTTTATTTTCCAGTTGTAGAATAGTGTAACTCTCATAGTTTTCCCACAGCGGCATGTCAAAGACAGAATTTGCTAGTTACAGGAACATAGGTTTAACAAAAACCAAGTGACTTACCCGAATGAAACAATTTACACTGAAATTAGATATAATGGGCACTATGCTAAAATATTTAAAAACACACAATGGAATTTATTTGTACTTTTAAAAAAAAATCCGAAAATGACGAAAGTCTACCTCATTCAAAGCAATTTTTAAAAAAGACAAAATAACTTTGTTGTGTGTTTTTAAATATTTTAGCATATTGCCCATATCTCATTTAAGTGTAAATTATTTCATTCGAGCAAGTTACATGGTTTTTGTTAAACCTATGTTCCTGTAACTTCTAAATACTGACTTTGTCATGCCGCTGTGGGAAAACTATGAGAGCTAAATAAATTCTACAAGTGGAAAATTAAGTTACAAATACGTCTACAAAACTAACACTACGTCAAGCAAATATAAATTTTTCAATTTTTTCACGTTAACACCATTAAAGCTTGTTGTCGAGCGGCAAAAATGGGTGTTTTTGCGGTGCTTTTTGAACATTGGTGCAGAATCTTTTATAGAGTACAGACGTGTACAGCTCACCTTTATCGTTAGAATTATATATTTGTCCTGTAGAGGCGACGCCAACTATTATTGATGTGCGTCTAGAGGCTAGGGTAACGCGTGTGTTGTCTCGATCTTACAGCTTCCCGCATTTCAAGGTCTCGGACGTTAAAAGACGTTCACCCATACAGCGACTTAAAAAAGATATAGCGTACTTTTCTTTTTACTTTGCACAAAAGATGGTAATTTTATTTGTATCACCAAAATTTCTAAAGTTACATTAGTTAATTCGTATATATATTACCATATTTATGATTACTTAAATTTTCAAACAAATTAAAATGTAATATATTACGTTTTAAATGTAAAAAATAAACGTGGTTTTGTCAAATAGCTGTTTAAATTCATTGCTACTTGTCCTGTAAAACAAACACTGCCCAGCGTCGTCTTCATTTGTTTATAGCCGCAAACTTGTTTATAGCCGCACACGGGACGGTAAACAGTAAGCCGTGACTTACCCGATACCATCTCAGGACGTTTATGAATACGGGCGTCCGTTAGGTCTCGGCTGTTTCTTTTCTGAAACCTGAGATGGTAGCACTTATGTAGTACTTCGTGTTTAGGAATACCGGTCTAGTTAAGTGTATCTCTGATACGTAGACGGATAGCTTTTAGACATATTTGATAGTAAACAAGAAGTATTACAAGTGTGTTTGTAACTTTGGAAATACTTATAATTTCTTCTGTGAAATGTGTTTTTGTTTTAGTAGGTAGTTGCACTATAAACACGCGCAAAAATTTAGAACATAAACGCAGGTTTATATTCCACTGCAATGCACTTCAACATATCCCTACTATTTTACTTTAAGATTCATCATTCGTCAGAGTAAAATTTACAATACATAAACAATACCTTGTAAAATTTCGAAGTAATATCTACTGCTTTTGATCACCATGTGTCTGAGATCTATAACATTGAATTCGTATGATCAACAAGATTATTATGTTCCCTCCGACGTAAAGAAGTATATGTTATAAATTTATTAATATGCATATATGCTAGGTTTAGTTCTACTATGGTGGATTTAAAACATGTAAAATATTTTTAATTGTTTATTTGGCAGAAATAATTAATGCCTGTATATATAAATACAATACCTGCATTTACAATTCAATATATTTACATAAAACATATTAAAGGCACTAAAATTAGGATGGATAAATTCTTCGAACAGACGTGACATGTAAAATACAGATAAGACAAATAACACTAACAAACAAGGAATTTTGACGAAAAAAATAGTTTTATTTGCAGAAACCCGAATAATATGCATATTCTACTCGCTATTAAGTAAGCACTTTTGATAATAGCCTAATTTAGAAAAGAAATTAAAAGTATGTACCGAATTGTGGCTCCAGACTTCATATTTTGAGTAAAGTAAAGATCATACCATAGACCATAACTTAGAAAATTATGTTTATATAAAATAGTAGCAGAAAAGTATACATTGGTAGAAACTAAAACAATAACCAGGACATCAACAGTGGTCACTTTATCGCTAACAGCATATAAAAACATAGCAGTCTTGAATGTGTCAAGTAAGATCCCGTGTGAAATAGTGGCGAAGATATGAAAACATTCAAGAGTTAGAGCAGATATAAAATACCGGCATCTCGTAAATAATAGTTAATTTTTTAATAAGCATAAAATCAACTGTCCCTTAAAAATGACAGAAATATATATAAAGTTATTATGCATAACAAGCACAATATAAACTTAATTAATGAAATTGCCTAGCACAGACTTATATGGCATAGGCGAAACCGAAATCTTTCTCACATAGTGTACTCTCATTTTATGATCCTACTGTATGTTTACATTGGATGTGTCTAGTATTTGTTCCAACGTATGTTTAGAATATATTTTTTTACAGTATGTCTTTTGTACGTTCGTATTGTATATTTGTATCTTCGGTACATTATTCTATGCTTCCACGATGCTCCCAGCTCACTGTATTTTTTTATGTTTCTATTATATGTTCCTACTGTATGTTTACCTTGTATGTTTCTACTGTATTTCTTACTATGTGTCCCTTATTCTGCTATTAGTACTCACTAATGGTACATGGTAATCTATGTGTTTCATATTGTAATTTCTATATTGTTATGTACATTTAGCTGTGGTAGTACTTGTAATTGGTACTGTGATAATTATTGTAAACATTCTGTTCCTCATAATTTTACATTTTGTATCGTTCCTAGTAAAGAGTCGAGACGACTTGTTGGAACCTGTAAAGGAAATAAATAAAAAATAAATAAAAATAAAACAATTATAAATTACGATAACAAAATAACAACAGAGTTGACGTTGAACAACCGGATATGAATTTAGTGGTAGTCCTGTATTTATTGTAAGTTTAAATTGCACTTGTGCTCATGAGCGGGAACGTCCAAAAAAGTATGCTAATGTTCGCTTATTAAAATAAATATTCACATAGGTATTTCTAAACAAACTACAAAGCGCATTACGACAAAAACTACACACACACACACGCACACATATATACATACATACATGTACCATGTTATAATTGTAATTACCTGATGGCGAAAAAAACACAGCCTATTTTAGACTTATAACGACAGATAATTCACGGTTTATGCACAATCGGTATAAAAATAAATTAATTGCTTTAAAATGTTGATGAATTGTGTAACATATAAATATAACAATTTCCTTTGATAGTATTTCATAATTGATGTGTTTCAATAAGGAACATTTTAACATATATTTAGCAATTCGCTGTCAACCGTACGAGGTATTCCGCGAACAATACAACAGTTATTACATCAAAGGTTGATTTGAAAATTGTTCATTATACAAAGAACCTCATAAACGAACGTGAGCCGTCTGCCCCAGTCTTCAAACGATTTGCAGCGCTTTGTTTGTAAACATGCACTTAATATAATCATTTTATGACATTTCTGCACACCAATAGCATTTTCAGAATGATTTGTGACAATATTGTGGATTCCATTATCATGCTTTATAACGTTTTTTTTTTTCAGAAGTTGTAAACAGAAATTGCATTTTCACTAGAATTTTTAATCAGGAAAATTCATCTGGAGGATACTTAAAGAACCAGAGAAAACACAAAGTTAATTTGTCTTATTATTACGTCGTAAACTTATACTTTAACCATTCAAAATATTATAGAAGCGTGACTACAATATACGTTTGTACGCCAATACTGTGTCTTACGCATAAAGGTTTTTCTCTTTTATTTTTTGTTTATTTATTTTAGTTTTACGTTTCCTCGAACAACACATGGCGTTTTTAGATGTGCACGGGGTAAAGAAGATAGAAGTAGGGGAAAGAGAATAGGCTCAACGACGTACGGGAAACCAATGCAGCTAGCTTAAGCCAATAAAAGTTATATCAGGTAAACGTGAGAATTTTATTGCATAGACATATTTAGGTTTTATTTTTGGTCTCACAGTGATTTATTGCTGTATCGAATGTGAAAGATTTCTTAAGTCCATATATGATCATCACTTTCGTCTCTCGCTTCGAAACCGAATAACCAGTTTGTACGCTGGTGTAAGCCACATCCCAGGCTATTGAAGCCAGAAAAAAGTAATTATTATTTCCCATCCAAAAAATAAAAATTTATAAAATTGTTTTCACTGATATTTATAGCAAATCCGGGTTAGAAGTATTGTAATTCAAACTATAGTAAACAGTTGATTTAAATAATGCGAAACTTTCTGGTTTTCTTACTTATTAAATGTTTAAATTTTTATCCAACTATTCCTCACGGCCCATCTATCTTCATGGCTTATATGAAACTGATAGTTATTGTAACAAACTTTATGTCTTTGTTATCACGATAACTTTATTGGTTGAAATGTACGGTATAGTAAAACAGCACGTTTAACGTATTCACTAATAGTAGATAGGTTATGTTCCTCCGAGGACAAGTGGCTGGTGGCTTCGGAGGCTCGGAGGCGGGCCCGCCATCTTGGATTACATCATCGCCGCCATCTTGGATGACGTCACTGCCGCCATCTTGTTTACTGTCGCCATTTTTTAACCGGTCGCCGTCTTGGATTACATCACTTTCAAAATTTACCACAATTTAAAAAAAAAAATCTAAAAAATAATTTTATATCCATCCGCCATCTTGGAATAATTTATACCCCGCCATCTTGGAATACTTTTCCCGCAAATTTTCAACAGTCATTTGTTTAAATAGCGTGGAGCCAGCCATAATTAATTTTTAAAATTCCCCATTAAAATAATCTATTATTATATTTAGTTCTATGAATGACCCCAAGGGGTTTGAGCCGCCATCTTTGTTTTCTTATTTACTCACTTGAACTGACTCCACCAGTATACATATGTGTTTAAGGGCGACATGTTATGTACCATAGGCAGGACTCTCGCCTCTATCACCAATATTATTATTTTTTTAAATATTAACCTAGAGCAGGCAAAATACACAAGTCTTGACAAGTATTATATATCACCACCATCAATCAAATTAATTTCATTCTGTAAAACATTTTATAGTAATGTAATTGTGTTCTATGTAATCACTGATTAAGTGTACAAGGACTGTTGCATCTGATGCTCTTTAAGAAAAGTTATGATAGGTGAATAATGTCTCTCAACACACACAATTTTAATTTTTTAAATAATTACATTTATTAACACTATATACAATACTTACACTATATACATATTTACAATTATGGAGGTGGCTGGACAGGTCCTCGTCCCATCAGAGCCCGGAGGAGGCCGAGGACTTCCTCCTGGAAGCGGGCGGTGGCGGTGTGGCGGATCCCCGCCACGGCGTGCTGAGCTTCTAGTCGGAGCCGCAGGTCCAGGATCTCCTCCTGCTGGTCCCGAACCTGGGCCCGCAGCCCAACGAGATCGCGCCGCACCTCCTCCGCCACATTCCCATCCTCTTCCTCTTCCTCCTCCCGGAAGGCATCCTGCTTATCATCGTCACCGTCAACATCGTCGTCGCCATCCTCCTCATCAGCATCTTCCTCATCGTTGTCGTCATCCTCCTCCACCACACGCATCATGGGTGCAACTACCGTAACGGGTCGCCCTGCAGCAGGCCCCCGTTTTGGAGCAGGCCCGGCGGAGTCGGAGGGCCGCTTGCCTGCCTCGAACACACCGATGACTTCCACCTCATCCTCGTCGTCGGAGATGCCGGTGTTCTGCCCCAGCCGAATCAGCGGCGGTGGTGGTGGCCGAGCTGATGTCTGGCAGGCAGACGCCCCTGCCACAGCGACAGCATAAGGCTCGTCCAGTGCCTCGTCGTCGCTGCTCTCCCATACATACGTTTTACTTGCCATCTTAACGTAGACTGAAGCCTCAAGTACTCAGGAGACATCCCCTGGCAAGCACCCCCTCCCCTCCAACCAATTTATTGCGAGACAACCCTACCCTCCCTTCATGTGGTCACAATCTACGTCACTAGCCGTAGGGGCGGCCGCTGGCGCCGTCCAGTCGGATAGGTACTGCCCTGGTCTTAACTTGCTCGCGAGCCACTACCTGAAGTGGCAAAGCATGACTCAAGGTCTGCAGCTGCGCGCGAGCGTCGCACATCACCCGGCTTAATGACCTAGGCTATTAGACTGCCGGACAACCCCGCTCCTCGCGAGGGGAGAAATGACGAAACAGCACCGACCACCTCGTCACCTCGGGTTCTAACACGCTCAGATTACATGTGCGCAATCATCACAGACTGCCCTCCAGACATTCTCAGTACAAGTCTTATACTATTCCCAGTAAAATAACATTTGA